>JAOXNN020235430.1:0-11529 GCA_028571205.2 Hydropsyche betteni
ACTTAAATAATTTCAACCGCTGCAGTTGTCTTTTTCACCAGAAAATATATGTAATAAAATGAAAAATATGTTTTTTAAGTTTTGGTGCCGAAAATATAGTGTTTTTGTGCCCTATATATTTGTTATATAGTGTATAGGGCACAGAACAAAAATATAGGTCATACCCTATAAAATATAGAGCATTGGCAACCCTAATTCAAGAGTTTCCTTAAAGAAATGAAGGGTTCTCAAGCCGATGACACAGCGTTTATTTTGCAGAAAGTTACAGAGACGGTTATACAAAATTTATAATAATAATAATAATAATAATTATTATTATTATTACAGATAAAGTGATTATAAGACACGAAGAAAGACTGGCGGAGAGACGTTACTGCGAATTGTTCAACTGACAGAACGCTACAGAGAAAGCCGGCCCAATGGAAATTGAACACTTTACCCTCTAGAGAATCTGCTCTCGAGACAATCCGGAGTTAGTTCTTTGAAGGGAGTAGGCCCACTGGACACTTTTCACTCCACTTCAGAAAACGTCTGGTCTCGATCTTCGAAAATGTTCCGCTTATATAATCGATTTGGCTTCCCTCTTTCCTACAGTACTTTTTAATGGGTCTTTGTCTGTACACGTATCGCTAACTGCCATTGTTTGGGATAGGTTCGTCGTCATCTTAATGGCTAACCTTGGTGGCGGTTGATGATCTTAGATCAATCCCTTTTCTTTGATTTAACTTCCTGGAACGTTCCACGCTACGGACAAAGAATATCTCGTCGAGGTCGGGTACGGCTTTGAGTGCTCCGACAGTCCGCGTTTTCTTTATCTAGTGGAGGCGCGAAGAGATGACGGTCGACATTTTAATGGGTTTAACGTAAACACTCGTTCAGCGTTTCCTGAACTTTTCGTTCGGTTATATAATATATATGGTTCATCGGTACTCAAACTGTTTTTCAATTTATGAAAATAATCCCCGTCACACACGTTATTTTCTGGCATCGATTATACTTACAACTTTCAATTTAACTGATAATCATTTTTCGGTGCAAACTTTCGAGGGGTGGAGGGGGAATTTCTCAGTGCGAAAATTCTCGGTGTGAACTTTCGCGGAGGCTAAAATTCGCGGGGGGGACTTTCTCAGTGGGAACTTTCGGGTGTAGACTTTCGTTCTGCGAATATTCAGGTTGTGGACTTTCTTGACACCGTCCTTTATCGATACGAGGTTGAGGTATATAGCCTGGACCCCAACGATGATGGGGAGACCTTGTCCTGCAGTGGACACACAACGGGTCGACAATGATGATGACGATTGATTAGAATAGATTTTAGCAACGAAAGTCAACACGTACGTATGTGTGCCAAAACGCGAATAGACAAGTACGAGCCATGTTCGAGATGTGTCCTCGGCAGACGAGCGAAGGCAACTCGTTTAAACAGTAAATATTGGAAAATATCTTTTTTACATAAATTATTATTATTGTTATAGTAAGCCTGAGCGTGGAGGGGTGGGAGGAGGCGGGGGTGGTAGGTCCGAAGGTCTCAGCCTAGCGGTATAATAGTATAATATATACTTACATATAATATATTTTAGTATTTACGTGTTTTATTATATTTCCCTGGTTGAATATATGTGCTTGTATTTCCAATTCCATATAAGAATACTAACGCTTAATCAAATAAAAATTGCTTTGACTGAATAAATATTATAAAATGTCGATCGTAAGATATGATACTTATCTATAATAGGGGAGACTTGTCTAATTCCATGACGCATCTAATTCGGTGACATGTACATAGTCGGAATAAAGTTTTTTTTTTTATATAATGCCAACGTATTTTAGAGATCTATCTATATCTATATCTATAGATCTATATCTATATATTATTATTATAAAACTGAAAGTTTCTTTGTCTGTCTGTCTGCTTTTTTGAAAATTAAACTTTGTCCTTCATAGAAAAAATTACGAAAAGTCCTGAAGCGCTAAAACTTCGTCAGGTATCTTAAAAAGTATTCCTACAGTGACCAAAGTACTTTTAATACTCGGAAAATGCCGTCAAATGTGCGAAAATCGCGGTAACACTGCTAAAAACAGTAATTTCCCGATTTGAATTCACTTGGTTTCCGTACATTTATCGTGGGTCTCGGCGATGTTTTTTATTTTTCGGGAATTTGAAATTTGAAAGTGGATGCGGCAGGCTCGCGATCTTTTTCGATTATCGCTGCGAGTGCTCTTAGGCGTGTTTTGTATCTTTATATCGATTTATCGTAATTTTTGGTATGCGGGGAGAGCACTATCATCGAATTCAAATTTTTTTTACGAAAAATTTGTATGGAACTGTCGAATGGCCGCAAAAATGAGAAAAATGGTATTTATTGAATTGTACATCATGCAATTGGTATTTTTTATAAATTTCTAATTATTATCGATTGCCGATACGAATACGAATCGAAATACGAATTCAAATATCGATTCATTTTAGATTTCGTTTCAATAAATGATATTAAAATAATAAATATTTTCAAAACGTGTTTTTTTGACAATTTTTTTTTAATAGATTACAATATTTATTTCTAGATCTCAATATCAGTGAGTCTGGGTGTGGGGGGTGGGGGAGGTGGGCCCAAAGGCTCACAATGCGAAGCCCGTAAGACTGAGTTGGTAGGCCCGAAGGGCCTACCACTTAGTGTTGAGGACTGGCGTAGCCAGTCCGAAAACGCTAGTATTAAATAGTGTCGAAATGTGTCTTTTAGAAAACAATCTAAAGGAGCTAAAGCACCCCTCATCGGAACATTGCATTTCTTTTATGTTCCGCACGGGGAGGATTAACAACTTTAAGGTTTAAGATAAATTACACATAATTTTTGCGCAGACATCTAATAGTTATTATTGATGAAAATATTCATAGTTAAAATTATTTTAATTAAGAAAAAAAGTTTTTTTTTTATTTTCATTTATTTTTCATTTTTGTTTTTTTATTTTTATTGAAATTGTTAAAAGTATTTAAATAAAATCGCGAGTTATTTTGAAAAAAACTATTGTTAATGGTTAATCTTCTATAACATTTCAATGCTAATCTTTTTATTACCAGAAGAATCATATTAGTAAGCTTTTCTGAAAATTCAATATAATATCACAGAATTACATGACCACTATCGTGGAATTAGTCAATATCGTGGAATTAGACGTGTCAGATTCGATAATTTAAGGAGATGTCACACAAAATTGACGATGAATTACAACATCTAAATAATGGTTTAAAATTTAAACTTTAAATTGTTTGGTTTGAAAAGGTTAATGCTTTATGATTGTACGCTTTGTTTTAATTATTTTACTATAAAATACGAGATAATGACATACAAGCGTTTAGAGCTTTCGTGATAACGAAATTAGACAAGTCTCCCCTATATTAAGTATCATTCCTACCTGATATAGATAGGGTTCTTATCGATATTTGATTAATTTTGAACATGAAATCTTATGATAACTACGAATATTCTTATAAAATTCAATAACTAAATGCAAGAATATGTTAACCCTTTCCACTCGTAGGCTTTTTGACCTTGAGGTAGTGCATACTCGTGATTAGTTTAGGTCGTTTTTCAGATGTAATTTTCGCGGACTTAAAATCGTAACAAAATGTATTTCGTCTATTTCAGAAGTTTTCAAAAAAATTATTCAGCGAATATAAGATTTTAACTTATTATTTCAAACAAAATATGCACTTTTCATAAAACACTATATATTTTAGACGTTTCCTATATTTTTTGTATCTTAGTTTGAAAAATACTATATTTCGCCGAAAAAATGTTGGCAACCCTACCACCGACACAACCTTTGACTCGCGTTAAAACAATAAATAATCTATGATCGTGTAAAATTTTGTAAAGATAAGTTGATTTTCGGAAAAGATTATTACCTATATAAATATCTTCGAGTTTGCTATCCGGCCTTTTTAAAAAAAAGATTTCCGACCCCTGGTCTAGTGTAGTGCTTCGCAACCTTTTTTTCCGCAGTACACTAACCCTATTTCCAAAATTTGACACACCTAGTGACTAGGTGAGACCATAGGAGAGTGATCATATTTCTCAGGGCTTAAAACAGAATGTTCCGCAAAAAACAAAGAATTATTGTATTCTTCCACCTATATAAAAAATGTGTTGCACGTCCATAAATTTTACAATTTTTACCTCGTTGAAGAAATATTGGTTTTTAAATAGCATAATTGTGAAAAAGGAAAAATGAAAAAAAAAAGAAAAACAATCAATATTATTATAATTGTATACAAAACGATTACATATAATGCGATTTTTTTCTTAAATATGTAAAATGAACAATAATTCACCTACAATTTTTTTCAAAAGGTATCTTGGTTTCTTATGATTCCAAATATTATATGCATCTAAAAATTTAGTTCTCTTTTATTTTTGTTTCTTCTTTTACAAAGTAAAATAATATATATTCTAACTTATTGTTAGAAAGCAATTTTTTTCGTAGATGGATACAGAGATTTTGATAAGAAATTGTCACTTATCAGGTTTGAAATAAAATGCAGTTGTTCAGGAAGTATGGCTGTTCAGGGTTTATTTCGTAGATTAAGATGCAATTATAAAAGTTTTCTCGTTAATTTTTATGAAGAAAATAATATAGCAACATCCCAAAAATAATAATTTCAATAATAATCATTATTTTTTCTCCTATTACTCCCTAAAATTAAAAAAAAAAAATTTAAATTTAAAAATAAAACAAACACGCGCATACCACTTTTGGCAAATAAAATGAAGTTTAGAGGAACGGGATGAGTTGAAAAACTTAAAATTATACTTTTTAAAATTAAGTTAGATACATTGGATACACTGGTATGCGATGGAAAACTAGCAAAAGGGGAGAAGTGGTATGAAGGAGCCAAGTTTTGAAAGAGCCGTTTTCATTTACTCGGCAGTTTTTAATGAATTGTGCAGGTCTTAATATTTTACGATAGTAACACTAGCCAGATACCACTCACAAAAATTAGACGGCTTACTGAAAATAAACAGCACCGGTACGACGTTTTGAAGATTTCGTCGTCGTCAGCAAAATTTTGAGTTCATTTTATTTATTTTTTAACTTTTATACGTACAAATTTAATAATTATATGACTATACTATAGCTTTATAAATATATTAGGCCTTATAATACCATAGCGTAGCGAAAGCATTTATGCGAATTCGTCGCAAATTTTGCAACAAAATACCCGCTCGAAGGTTAAATAAAATAAACACTGTCACCTGTCAAACTGACAGATAGATCTTGCAGAGCGTCAACATTTAAGACCAAATCTGGTTCTCATAACTTTAGGTGGCTTTTTCAAGGTTTGTGTTATAAAAGAGCTGAATTTCGCTATTTTTATAAATAATTATAAGTCTAAAAATATCGTTAATTTTGGAAAATATTCTATGTTATTACTTACGTAAATGAATTAACAATTATTTACTCCATCAATTTTTTTATTTATTTATATATTTCAATATTATTTTTCCCTTTTTTTGAAACTGGCTCTTTCATCTCACTCCTCCCCTATATGCAAGGCCGGCTTGAAAGTATATGGCGCTTTAGGTAGATTAATTTTCAGCGATTCCCCCCATAATTTTTAAATATTAAAAATAATAATAATAATATTTTTCGGAAGAAATCGTACACTTACAAACACCGACTTTTCCAGAAAACCTTTTTCTAAAAAAATGGTAAAAATTTTCAATAATATTCGAAATGCAACAATTTCTTTTTTACTTGAAATTTTCAAATTCGTGTTCAAGATAAACATGCTTAATGTCTAAATTTTATTGAAAAAAAAAAATAGGGCGTCTTATAGCGCCTCTTGGATAGTTATGAATATTGCAAGTAGTGTAAAATAAAGAAGTGCTTATCACCTTATGAAATCAGATAACAACTATATCTATATCTTGACGCTAATCGAACGATTTCTTTCGTGTCATGGTATATCGGCCGATTTTCTACATTTAAAAAAAGGTGCCTATTGATTGTATGATGATAACTTTTCAAATTGATATCTCTGTGAATTGATTGAGTTTTATTCCCTCTTACACTAGATATAAATAGTTTTCTTTCAAAATATTGAAAACTGTTCATAATTTATAAAAAATGTCAATTTTTTAAGGTGTTGCGATTTCATTGACCGTTACTGCATATGTAAGTGCTTGAAATTAAGTAAATTACCGTAGCAGACAATGAAACCGCAATACCTTGTTAAATTGACGTTTTTAGAAAATATGAACAGCTTTTGAAAATAAACTATTATATTTATGTAATATTTAATGAAAAAGAATAATACTCTACCAAATTGCAGAGACATTGATTTGAAATTTTATCACTATATAGTCATTAGGCAGTGCTTATAAAAATTTTAGTTTAGGAAATTATTATATAATAATAAGCTAAACTTGTGTTTGATGCACTATGAGTCGCCCTGTTTTAATTTTTTTTTTTATAAAATTTAAACATAAAGCGTGTTTATTTTGAATAAAAATTTGTAAATTTCCGATAAAAAAATTGTTGCGTTTCAAATATTATTGAAAAATATTGCCGTTTTTTAGGAAAAGGTTTTCTGGAAAAGTCGGTTTTTGTACGTCTTAGGAATATTCTTGAAAATTTTTTTTTTTCAGAAATATTTTTTGCAAGAGTCGCTTTTGGTAAGTGTACGGTTTTTTCCGAAAAATATTGCTGTTTTTTGAAAACGTTATGGCCTAGAGTGCCATATACCCTCGAGCCGGCCCTGCAATATACGCGTTGTTTACTCTCGTTATATACCCTTTAATGAATTCCCGAAATCTTTTTCTTCTAATACCAACTATAATACATATTGTAACGGAGATTTAAAAAAAAAATCAGTTTGAGCACCGATGAACCATATCGATAACCAGACGAAAAAGTTCAAAAAGCAGCGGGCAAGTATTTACGTTAACACTATTAACGCCGACCCTCGTCGTTTCACGCCTTCGCTAGATAAAAAGACGCGTACCAAGTTCAACGACCGCCCGACCGAATCATCGAAATTTCTTTGTTCAAATTATTAAACAAAGACCGACGCTTGGAGTTCATCAAACCCATCCTAAAATTGGAAAAAACTGAACAAAGGAATCGAGCCGAGATCATCAACCACCACCAAGGTCAGCGATTAAGATGACGACGACCGTTATCCCGAACAACAGCAGTTAGCGACACGTGTAAGGACGGACAAAGGATCGTTAAAAATCCCGTAGGAGAGTGGGGACGCCAAACCGATTATATAAGCCGTACATTTCCCGAACATCGAAACCATCTTCCGGAGGAAGTGATCTGCGCCTGATAGGCCGGCTCCCTCTAGAAGTCATCGGTCAACAGTTTTCTGAAGAGAGTGTACAACGCCCCGTGGTTCGGCTCTCTTTAAAAAAGCAACTCCGGATTGTCTCAGGTGGAAGTTCGCTAGAGAGGAAATGTTTTGCGCCCCGTGGGTCAGCTTTCTCTATGGTGTTCTATCAGCTGAACGATTCGCAGTAACGTTTCTCCGCCAGTCTGTTTTCGCGTCTTATAATCACTTTACCTATAAATTTTGTATAATTATCTCTGTAACTTCTGTAAAATAAACGCTGTGTCATCGGCTCGAGAACCCGTGGTTTCTTTATGGAAACCCCTGAAACATCTACCTTTCCTGGTTTACCTGGGCTGTGACCTAATAAGGGGTCGCAGTCACCACACTAAAACCCGACTGAGTGACAGACCGTCACAATATGTATATTGATTTACGACACTAAAGAAAAATTAAAAAAGTCGACGTTGTTTACAAAAATCTCAAATTTCCCTCCTGTTGTTAACGCTACCTACTGTCTAAATCGCTTGAGTACAATATGAATTATGTTTGAAAAACTCTATTCTATTGTTCTATTTCTAAAAGCGACTCTTAAAACCCTTTATTTTCCTTTTAAAGTAATTATTTATCTTATTATTTATTAATTAATTATTTAATCTGTATTTCGTATTTAATTTAAAAAATTGGAGAAAATTATATATTACTATAATATAATTGTTTGTTTGTCCAGGGTTTGGATCTGTCTGGTGGGTCGGATCTAGAAATTAAACAGAGTTCATATGAAAATTTCGATTTAACAATGAAAACTTATTTTAAATGCAAATAACCGTACGTACCATCACATATAGCACTATCACGTGTAGGACCAACATCTGATTTCTATAAAAAAAATAAGTGCAAATTATATTAAAAAAGTTATTTTCCATCTTACAATCAGAGTCCATAATTATTTTACTGGTTCATGTTGGCAGAATTGCAGAACTCACACATACTTTCCAGGATAACGTTTGACAGTTTAAAAGTTGGTAGGGTTAAAACTTTATTATAGCTTACAGTAGTGTAGTGGGGCAGGAGTGTATTGGAGTCCCGCTCAACCACTTTATTTTGAGGTGGAACGCCGCTCCGGTGTAAAAATTTCACATTTCGAAAAAATGTTCGGAATTTAGCATTAGACGTCAAAGTTTCAAAATCAAGTATTTCAAGACATCTGGATGTAATAAAATGGACAAATGGAGAAGGTAAAAAAAATGGACAAATGGGTACTATACGAATACTAGCAGAGAAGGGAGCGGTCAAGTGTGGAGGACATGCTCTCATTCGAAATTTCGAATTTGAAAATTATCAACCCTCGTCGGTTGTATTAGTTTTTTTGATGAAGATTAGTAGAACATATGATTTTTGTACATTTTTTTTCTTTTACCTTAGAGATATATAGGTAGCGCTCCACCATTTTTTTAGTGCTCTCTTTTAGTGTCTTTTTAGTACTGTTTTTTAGCACTACACCACTGATAGCTTATAAACAAAACCATTACATTTGAATTAAGAATATGCGATAAAGTACATAAAAAAATAATTCATTAAAACAGTTCATTGACAATTTTGTCTCAAAATTATAATAAAATCGAAAAACAGAATACAAATAATTCTGCATTCAAAAAACTCATATTTGCAGTATGACGCTGTGCAGATATTGGTGAAGCCGATAATAGGGATGTCATTATCAGTAAATGACCCGAACAATATAATAACTTACAACAAACTAGCGTGAATTTGTAAGTAATGCAGTTTTGCTAACTTAAAATAGTGTTGCGTGGGGGTAAGCGAGTTCGGTTGGAGATGAATACAAACGCCGAAGTCCATTCAGAACGTTTATTCGTAAGATGTTGTTCGGACGACGGTCGGACGCAGAATGCCGGTCACAGCGTGGTGTCGCATATTTATAACCATTTGCCGTCCCGGCTCGCTATGCGCACGGGCTTTTATATCGGCCGCGCGCGCCACGCTATGACCATGCGATGACGTCATCCGAACTACAAAGATGCATAGTTATGCAACAATAGTAAAAAAATTATGGACGCAAACACCGTAATTACTAAAGTGTGCATCTAGTTGTTAGGTATACACTTTAGAAATACTTTAAAATCCACTCCCATCTATATCTTGAAAAAAAAAACATCCTAAACCACCTCTGAACTACTCCTAAATCCACAATACCATTTTCAAACCCATTTCTACAGCCAAAAATACCCACACTCCAAAACTACCCAAAGCAATCCCTAAACAACCCTATATCCACATTGGCAGGGTGAAAAGTCCACGAGGAGCAATACCTCACTCTGCATTCAACCCCACTCTAAGAAAGCTCCACTCACATTGGACTGCACTACACTATATAATGCAGTGCTCCGCAACCTTTTCGCATCCACGGCACACCAAAGTTCTTAGAGTTCTGCGGCACACCAAATTCTAAATTTTATAAGTAATAGCAAATTTTCATGACCCCCCCCCCCCCTCCTTCTCGACACGCAATTCCAAAAACTCAATGATTTTAGCGATGCGCATAATAAGATTGCCAACATTTTTTTGGCGAAACATAGTGCTTTTCAAATTAATCCATAAAACATATAGGACACTTTTAAAAAAAATAGTACTTTATAAAAAAAAAACAAATACTCAGGAAAAATTCAGTGTGGGGGGGTAGGGATTGAATTTTTCTGCGTTATTTTTTTTTTTTTTGGCAATACGTTCGTTGTTGGATTTTTGGGAATTGTGTATCGAGAGGCAAGAAAATAGGCGCTAAACTTAAATATGTTCAACCACTGTGATTGTCTTTTTTACCAGAAAATGTATACGATAAAATGGAAATTGAAAAATTATTTAATTATAATAATTATTCTTTGCTACATTTTGAAAAGTAAACAATATTATGAAAAATTGTAAAATTTCAAATACATCGAATTCAGCCGCGGCACACCTGTATCCGGCTCACGGCACATCGGTTGCGGAGCACTGCTATTGATGATAAAAGTTGAAACCAACGAAAGAAAACAGGACGTCATCGCGGCAATGCGTCTCTAACAAATCGAGAACGACTCTTACAATTGAGGGGCTCAACAGTAAATAAAAATTATAAAATCGAGTTTCTTTTGCAAAAATTACTTACTTATTTAATTACTTACTCAATTACTTACTTACTTAATTAATTACTTACTTATTAGTACTTTTACTACAGAAATTAATAAATAATTCTATATTCTCTCAAAAGATGACAGTACTATGTCGGGTTACTCCTAGTTTTATTTTCATTTAAATGCATGTAAACTTTTTTTCTTAATATCTCCAAAAGTGACAAATTTCGCTTAGCACTATTTACTGCCGAGCGCCTCAATTATAGGCACATTTATACTTTGTCATCTCAAAAATAAGCTATGTTCGATAACCTATTTAATTCAAAAATCGAATAAAATTATATATTACCCTATTTTGTGTAGCATTAGTTTCTCCTCTTTTTTTAGAGAAGTTTAGTTTCTTCTCTTTTTTGAGATTTGACGTTGCACCTAGAAGTTAAACAAGCTCATTTGAAAAATTTAATTTAACATTAAAAATTTCATAAAAATACAAAATAACTGTACGTACCATCAATCACTGTTGTAGAAGAAGGACCTGATGTCTATAAAAAATACGGAGAAAAAATTAATAAATAAGCAATTGTTGTTTTTTTTAATTCATTTATGAAAACTAAAAATTGAATTTTTATGGAAATATTTATGATATACATAGTTTGTCCCTAAAGTAATGCACCTCATTTTTTTGCCACGCGACCGTATTGCGTATACCTGGGAAACTGATTTCAAGTTGTGAAGAAAACCCTAATCTTTCCAGAGATGTCTGATTCAGTTACCTGCGAGCTCTAGGAGCGGTGGGATGTTTTTTTTAGCGAACGTCCTCGCAGCTCCTCGTCGTGGTTAGGATGAAGAAAACTTTGGAGCAACGCTATGCGATAAAATTTTTTCGTCAAACTCCAAAAGATGGCGAAGGAAACGTTTGATTTGCACACTCAGGCCTTCAAGGATGATTGCTTGTCGTATTCGCTGGTCAAAAAGTGGCACAAGTCGTTTAAGGAAGAAATGGCCGATGAGGCCCGTTCTGGGCGTCCATCAACATCGCGAACGGACGATAATGTCACTCGTGTGCGA
>JAOXNN020235439.1:0-11527 GCA_028571205.2 Hydropsyche betteni
ACTGTCAAATTTTACCTACATATAATTGCGTCTAAACTAAAAACAGACGTCATAAGTATCATGCTTGGGTTAGCGTTGTAGCTTGAGTTGTGGAAACGTGTTCAAAACAAACTATCGAAATTCAAATTGTCACGACGGGTAAACACTACGCGCATTTCTCGATCATTAGTTGACATACCAATTTCCACTCTATTGATATTTAGCATAAGAGCATTATCTGAGCGCAAACAACTTAAATCGTCATACCACACTAACAATTGGACTAAAACTGTTTTGAAGGTGTATAAACAGACTAGTTTGTTTACGCACAAACGCAGCAGACACTCAAACTTAAACATATAAACATATCTCCGCTTTGAACATGTTACAATAATAATTCGATTTTTTTTCGAAATGCATTATCCATAGATAACGTTATCTTATGATTCATTAAATAATTTAAAAAAAAAATTATATTATTTTTCTTCGGTCGCAACATCAAAATTCGAAAACTACCCACAATCCGAAACACAACACAAAACTCACACCAATCGACAAACATCCACGATTCACACGCATTCCGAAAATAGATAAAAATTTCAATATCGACGCCGGCTCGTCCGAAAACACCTCGAAAAGGGTTGCGCGGCGCTGAATACGTTAACGCATTAGCAACCCGACGGGTGTGGGTCAGCCCGAAATATCGCCGTGAAATTGTGAAATGTCATCGCGGCTTATCTATCCGCTTGCATGCGCTCGCCCTTATTGTGCCCGCGTGATTTATAGGCCGGCCCTCGGGGGGTTGAAAGGCGGCCCGCGGCGGGCTCGCAAGGGTTAACGCCGCGCAGTGGGGACGATTTTGCGGCGAATGCGCCGCTTATTTGATGTGGTCTTTTCTTGGTGAGGTTTCGGGGGTTTTTAAGTGATTGGGTGGTGGGTGGTGTGTGGGTTTTTTGTTTGGAGATTTCGAGGTGTTGGATGTTGGTTTTGAACGAGTTCGTTGAATCGGTTTGGAGTGGTCGATGTGTTGTTTTGTAATTTGTCGCTTAGCTCGTTTTTTTGTGTTAGGCCGGGCGCCCACTGGCGATTAGTCGCGGCGCGATTTATAATGGAACAGATTGTTTTGGGTTGAAGTGAGCCCATAAACCATATGGGCGCACTTCAACCTAAAACAATGTGTTCTATTATAAATCGCGCCGCGACTAATCGCCTATGGGCGCCTGGCCTTAAAGGCATCGGTTATCTGTGCAAAAAAATTTCATGACACATATTCGTATTATCAGAGAATGCGTTCCAGAGACTTCTCGTATAAAAAAAGTATTGTGACCATATTAAATTGAAGATACGTTCCGTCAATATATTTGGAACTTCCATTTAAACATACACGTATATACTTTATAAAAAAATTGTAATGTGAAAAATTTTGCCACGTAAAATTATCAAAAAAACATCGATTTTTTTTATTTAATAACCATAACAGTATACTGACCTGCACTGAATCTTGGCACAATAATACATTTTATTTTATTTTATACCGTGTTAATGGGAAAAACCGTGTAAAAAATAATCGGTTTTTTCCTTGAACCGTATAAAAAGGATTGGGTGTATATTTATATAATATATAATCACGTGAATTATATTATAATAAATATTTGCGACCGCAAATGTTCTCATATCGCATTTCCGCCGTTTTTGTGATAACGATTGGAAAACGCGGTTTCGTTGCTTTCACAGTGACGTTTTCTTTTTTTTCGAATAATTAAATAGAATATCCACAATATAACGAATAAATGTGAGCATTTGGAAGTTTGTTTGGAAGCTATTGTGGGTTGTAGCGTAACAACAACAATAACAACGTGTGAATTGTTTTGAAACGACGCGTCAATGGGTGAAAATTGTACACATAACTAAATAGAAAGCAAAGCGAAAATTTCGTATCGAAAAATAACCGGATCGGTTAAAACACAATGACGACCGGTATTCTTATTTTTTTTATTCATATCTCATAATCGACGCACCGGTTACTTTTTTAAGAGTTCAACTTTCGACTTCACTCGATCATCTCGAAGTCATTACGACCAAAATTGGAATATATTTTTTCCGTTTCGAATGCCTCACGATAAAACATGAAATATACTTGTATAAATTTGACCTAACCTTTAAAAGATCATAACTAATTTGTGTTTCTTTAGAAATATTTTTTTGTATTGATTAAAAATTATGACTCATATCAAAAACGCTACTATATAATTATATGAAAAAAACGTATTAAAAATTATTACTTCTATATTATACTTTTATAAAATATTATATTTCAAAAAAAAAAACTATTAACTTCTCAAAAAATAAAACCATGAATAAGCTCAATATAATAGCATGGTCAATAATTTTTTTCTGATGATTATTTCTTATATACTAGAACTAAATAAAATTTAATCCTTAAATTCTTCACCCTAATCTTAGTTCTATTCAAATTAATTTGTGATCCAGTCATGCAAGAACGAAAGGTCGAAGAGGGGTCGTTTCCATCGAAGCAATAGGGTCGAACGATGGCCGAATTATTAATTTATGTAGATTGAAAGTGCGTCGACGGGATAATGGGACGAAATGATCCCAGGGGCGACAATAATTTAATGCTGCGACCACAAAGATCCCGATATTTTGCGCACGGACTCCAACATGTTAACTGCGGAGTTGTGTATGGCGCGAAAATGCTTACGGTTTTCTCGCTGCTGGTTAATGATCCGAAATAATCAATGGATTTATAGTTCGGGGCGTGCTTTCTATATTTTCTTTTGTCTGTTCGATAATGTAAAAAAAATACTGGGGAAGATTGGATTCGAGATTCCGAGTTTTCTTCTTTTCGGGTATGAAATATGCTAGCGATAAAAATATATCTTTCGATATAGATACGTTAAAATTTGGAAAATCAATTGTTTTTTTTTCAACTAACAATTGTTTGTAGAAAAATTAAATGAATTTACTGTAAAAAATAGAATTGTATGAGTAATACGTTACAAGGCGGAAATTTATATAGCAAATTGCATTGTTTGCATTATCAATGTATTGATATAATATTATCATTCGATAAAAATACAGTATTATGTACAATCTGATATTTTTTTCATAATCACGTATTTCATTCATAAGTTGATTTCAAATACAGATACTTTTTTGTTTGTAAACAATTTTTTACAATATGACTCAAAGCGAACTCTGGTATTTCAACAAATTCGTCTTCACAAGAACGAAATGAGGAAACCTTTCAAATTAACAATAGAGGCTTTATTTGGTTGCATTTTGAATATATTGACATAGTGATATGCGCAAATATGTACTAGCTACACATTTTGTTAGGGTTTGTATTTGTAATACATGGAGGGATACTAAAATTTTCTTTCAAATCGGAACCTTTTTTTAGTAAATTCATTGAAAAATGTGTTTTTATACTCAAAATAATAAAAACATCAGTGTTTCTGAAAATATACTTCAATCTTCGTTAGTAAATTTTATATTTGTCAATCCATTATACACCATTTTTTCTAAACGATTTTTTGGCACATCAGACTACACGCATCATACGTAACGACTTACTCATTTGATTTATAGTCAGCGCTAAATTATAATGTTGAAAAAGTTAAACTTTTTTTCTAAATTTATATGTTTTTTTTCTATTTATAATCCGACCGGGCAACACTTTCGAAAATTGTAAACAGTGCCTCGTCATCGTTCATGGCGGCGAGACGCGCCGAAGGTTTGTGACTTCTGATTGACAAGAACACTTCAACATAATGACTATATCGAGATAAGATAAAAAGGAAACAGTTTGGGAAGCTCTGTGGTCCGTTTTCAGTGTTGTTTGATTGTTTGACGAGGACGGACATGCGTTCAAATGAGTAATTTTTGTATACCCATCGAGAGGCAGTTGGCTTTCAATTACTTGAAAGGTTCGTTTTTGTTTGTGTTTTTGTGGTAAATATATGTGTTTGTAGAAAATTAAATAGTTTTCGATCGAAATTTAGATTTTTTTGATCATATATTAAAAATATCTACAGTAATTATTATATTTTTAAAGATTTCCGAGATATTTTTAAAAGGGGAAATTTAAAAATATGTATTACGATATTTTTAGAATTAATTTTCTGTTGAATGGTTTCTAGAAACTTTCGACTTTGATGAATTCTCAAAGTTTCGAAATGCTACCCGCCAATTAATGCTATAATTTTCTTTGAAAATTTTCTGAAGAACCTCCCTTAAATTTGAATATTACTTACATATACCCTTTGATTGTGTTATCGGATTACAAAGTATTTTTCAAATTTCAATTCGGAAAGGAACATTTGATTGTGAGATGATTCATTGTGTAAAATGCGTTGCAAAATTGCAAACATTTTATATTAATCAAAAATGAATGATAAATAAACAGATGTTCTTGTTAATTCTACGAATTATTTTTTTGTAAATAAATCGAATACACAGTTCATATAAATTTGTTTTTTTTTTTTTATTATACGGAAAAAAGATTACGTAGATAAGTAAAAATAACTGTCAAAGAAAAAGTTTTAATACTAACAGGCAACATAATTCATTTCAAATACAATATTGATCGGCGCGTTTTCGCCAACGAGCAACTTTCCTTCGAATCGAACGGCTATTTTTGCACTTTTATAAAGCAAATTAGAATACATCAAATTATTTTTACGTACATTCGATGTATTTTCGCACGTGAAATGTATCGTTTTTGACGTAGGAAGTTACGCGCGCTCAGCTGACGAGCACATAACGCTCACCCACGTGTGCCAAACGTGCTAAAATTAAACCGCCCATTTGCGATATTTTGCTCTTTTCGCGATTTTCAAAACAACGAAACCAAACAAACGCTAAAATATTTAAAAAAAAAATGGTAAAACTAGATTAGAGTTGTCGCCTTTCAGTTTAAGTCGCATTGAAGTGTATCGATGATTTTTTTTTTATATCGGAAGCCAAATTTTTTTTTATCGATAGTTTTTTATTTATTATCGTTTCAATGATAAATATATGACTGATAAATTATGATCCTAAATTGTCATATTTTGTAAAAGTGACTTTTTCATTTCATTTCTTGATTGTTATCTGTAATTGAATACGTTCATTTTCAATATCGAAATATTACTTTTACATGCGAACACAATAACTTTTTCGGTGCTTTAATATAAAATTTGATAGATATTGTATATAAAGAGATCCAATCTTATATTCTAGGAGACGATATGCGGAGAAATCTTCACGTCGAAAAAATGATATATGGGCGTTCTTACATTAAGTAAAACGTATGTTCTGAATAGCAAACAGCGAAAGTGAACGTTTCGGTACTGACACATTCATTAAAGTATAATACATAATATTTCCACATTATAAAATATACGCTTTTTTCACGATTTCATTGTCAGTATCGAAAATCTCAGGTAACGTTGATTATTCACGGCTCGTCGACGCATAAAATTATTTACACCGGTTCGGTTAACTCATTTTTTGTTTGTTCCATTCGATTTTCTTTTTGTAGATTTGTGCTTTTTTCGAAATTTTCAATCGGACCGAATAAGCGTCGAAGCTTAGTTCGATTTGTGTGATTCGAATTTTTCGGGAAAAACCCCAATCTTCGTACGGAACGTGATCGGATCAATGCTTGAATATTTTTGTTTGAATTTTGTTTCACAGTCATTCATCATCTATTGTTATACCTATCCAATGATACGTAATTGAAAAAATAATTATAATTAAAAACACGAACGTTTCGAACGAAGTATCGCAACCGTTCCCATGACTCGCGCTCCACAAACTTGCATTGAACCGAAAGCCGGATAAAAAGTACAAACGAACTAGCAACAGGAAAAAAGCACAAACAAACACGAAATATAAAAAAGCGAAACGTGTATCGAGTTTCTTACATTCATCTCGCCGGCCAGTCCTTTGTGTTTCCAAGATTCACCGTAAACGTGCTCAGTTCTTTATTTTCGCGTCTCTTTATGCAGCATCACGATTCGGATCCATAGTAATTTTCTATGTCCACAGAATTGTCGATTTGACTAGATTTTGTTTCTTATTTTATTCAAAAATTATTTGACAATCAACGCATGTGAATCGATCGATTTCAAGTATAAAATTCTACAAATGCTAAAAAATGGAAATGAAAAAGTCGGTTCGTAGCAATATTTCGATACGTACACCATCAATCATTGTCATTATCATCAACATTGAAACATCCGCTGTACCAGCTCTTGATTTCAACCGGATTATGTTGTTTTTTTTTTGTATCAATTGCAAAATCATGCCTCATTTCACGGCTCGTTCATACTCTGCAGCCGTTGTAGATAATTACACTGTTTAAGCGATGATTTTGCAATTTCGAAACGGGTCGCAATTTCGTAAGACGTCTAAAATTTTAGATTACGTTTTGATTTATTCATTTTTAATCATTTTCGAATTGAACAAACGCTTTTCCTTCTTTCAATCTTTGTGATTTTCTCTGATTCATTATTGGGGTTCTTATAAACTGTACAATTAAATTCATTTTAGATTGCGTATGTGACTCATTGATTGATTCATATTTTTTGAAAGAGTTTATACAAAACAAAACAGATTCTTTTTATATTTTGTATCAATCAACTCTAAAATTATCTTCTAATCGAATTCATTCGCCGTCCAATTATCTTTCCGAATTTATTCCGCGTTTTCTTTGTGCGGAGTCCTGTACTTTAAAACGAAGCAAGGTTCACGTTAATGGCGTCGTCGGTTAACTTTCGCCGAAAATGGAGAATCTCGAGTTTTAACGTGGCTCTTTATGCGAGCTCCGAGTTTGCCCCAACATAATCGGGCAATAATTTTCCTCCGAGGGGATGGTTTTCGGTGTTATGGCATGCCACCGCAAAGATTAACACATGCATTAAGAGGGATAGCCGTGGATTTATGGGATCAGATTCAGTTAGCGGTTGCGTTACGCGGGCGTGGTGTTGTGTATCATCTTTCACGTCGAAATGAGAGTTGGGTCGTTATTTTTTTGTGAAAATGTAAACATTTTTGTTAGATTTTCATCGTGCGCGATTTGTATGACGTTATGCGCGCTGGTTCTGTCGAAATGATTGAGATTGTTAACAATATTTGAATTCTTCAAAATTTGCATTTGTTAATACATAATGATCTTTTTTTAATTAGAAAATAATATTATTATAGAATATTCAGATGATTAATTTGAAACCAATCGTCTTTTTTTTTCATTGAAGCCCACAAATTATTTGGAAATAAGAAAATTTTTGGCACATCAGTCAAAAAATTTATGAACCGTTGTTTATTAATTCAACATAAAAAGATTTTGTATTTAACGAAAAAAACTTTAAAATTTAACAAATGAAAAAAATTCCTGTATCCGTCCCTTACTCAATCAATGAAAAGTATAATACAACTACCTTATATCGTCACATTTCATTTGATATCCGCCACTGAAAATTTTATCCCTTTTTTTCACTCGTTAGTATTTCTTTTTAATTGAACCTGAAGCTACTGTTACATATGCCGGAAGCGGCTTGTGTATATCACGTGCAATATTTCTAAAAGCATTTCGGTCTGAAAATCAACAGTACCTGTCTTCGGGTGATGATTTTACTGCATCCGTTGCATCGTTTTATTTGTTTAGTCAGCGAATGTAAACGAAGGTTTGGCTACGCAAGCACGTGGCCTTTTGCTTATCTAATGTAGCTTCCGTGATATATTATACCTACGTGTTGTGTGTGAGTTTTTTTTTATCTGATCAGTTTATGCAACTGCACATTGTCTACTATTGTTTGTTTATGTTGTCGAAGAGTTTAACGTGATGTCATTTTTTATTATTAAAAAAAATTAAAATGTATATCGAATCGACTATATTATTTATTTCATTAATAGATTGTTCGTACAATCCATATGTTTTGCATGACGAACGACAGCTGCATATTGTATAATGCACCGTCGAACTTTTTTTTTAACAACCCTTGATGCATTTTATGGAACCAACTGTCCAGTTGCATTTTCCCATAATTATAACGGTCCTTAACAACATTTCCCATACGTCATTTGAATTATTCTCACGCGATTCAATGGGCACTTAATTTCGTTACGTATACCATATCGGACATGCAGAATAAGAAACATATCCATTTATGCTAAAAACACCGATACTAATTGACATCATGAGCGGTCAATATTTAGATCTGAAACTATTCGATATTTTTCATATCGCATATTTGCTTTAGTTTGTTAATATTTCGGAAACGACTTAACTTTCGACTCGTATATTATTTCTTTCCGAATCGAATATCCGAACTTTTCACAAATTCATACCGTTATGGTGTTCGAGAACGATCGATAACCATATTCGTGGTGTTTGAAAATTACGTGTGTTGCGTGTTGCCATAATGTTGTTTAGCCGAGTCCAGTGCACCAGACGTTGCCCCACTTTTTCGAATGTTTTCCATTTTACTTTTGTTTTGCCACTTTGTTTACGAATGCGCTATAATAGGTAAAGATTCTCAAATTGTTGTTTTGATATGATCTATTAATATGAACGCTATTGTTTAAATTTTTTCGTCTGATACAACTATTAGTTCTATTGCAAATTTATTTTCGATATATTATAGTTTTTCGCTTGAAGTTTTAAACGATAACCATTTATCTTATCGTATAAAACTAAAATTAAAATATTGAAGGTTTTCAGTATTGAACGGTGACTCGAATCGTATGTTCGTGAAAAAATGATCACGTACCGACAATATTCAGTACGAGGTAAGTTCAAAAATTTCAATCGTTCTTTCGAAAAATATTTTTGGTAAATTGGGTCGAAATGTTGAAGAACGAAAACTTCCATAACTGTTTCGTATCATGCGATAGAAAATTATACTATTTCCATTATGCGCCACCTTCGCGCGATGCGTGACAATATTAAATATATAAAAATTATTAAATTCTGACGCGCTTCTATTAATTCACTCCAAACACGCTTTACCCCCCAATAAAAACAAAATTCAATACATTTTCCAACACATTCGTTGACATTTCGACTTTTGAACGTACCCACACACTTGTAAATAATAATTCATCCGTCATTACGAAATGAACGGTTTCCCATTCAGTCGAATTTCGATTCACGTTTGATGGGGTCTGCGTTTGAATGGGCCGAATTTTAATTCGAAAAAAATGTTCCCGCCTTTTACCGGGTGGCTTTGCTTTTCTGCGCCTCTTGTGTGTGTAAATCATATTTTCGATTCGTTTGCGGGTCTCTTAAATAGAAATTTACGATTGTCGGGCTCGAGCACGGTTTTGTCGCTTTAATGTCCCCCTTTTAAACCCCCCTGAAGATGGTGTTTTTGAAATTTAACGATCGCCAACGTCTAATGGCGGTTTGAGAGTGTTTTAAGTTTCCGGCTCGTATAAATAATATAATATCGAAATTGCTGCGGGGTATTAAATATGTTTGTATGAGTCTTATCATGATTTTATCGAATTCTTTGAATATGTTGTAATTTTATTTTTTAATCATACATTCTATATACTACCGTGTTAAAAAATGGAATGATAACCATACAAAAATTGAAGATAGGTTCCATCAGTACATTTGGATAGAACTTCCATCCTAATGTACTTAATAAAAAATGTGTAGTATGAAAAATCATCAAAAAACATCCATTTTTTTATAACTACAATATACTGCCCTCCACCGAATCTTATCACTGTGGCATAATAGTTCATTTTATTTTATTTTATACCGTGTTAAAGTGAAAAAACCGCGTAAAAAAATAATAGGTGTTTTTTCCTTGAAGCGTGTTATTTCGGAACCGTGTAAAAAGGGTGTCTTTGTAATTGTTCAATGCAAGTGTATGTTAACTAGTGTTTCTTCACAAAAATTCTTTTTCAAGAATTTTGAAGAGAATTTGAAAAGTGAAATCGAGAAATCAGAATTCCTAATTTTAACTAAGGAATTATTTCAATTTTCATCAAAAATAAATAGAACTTATCATTTTGAATACTTCATAGTCATCCACTTTTATGATAAGATAAATTAAAATTGCACTCATTTCACGATAAATCAAAGGTGAAAACGGAAAGTCACGATTATTAAATTTATTTAAAAAATAACTGAAAACATTTTCCATTCAAAAACTAACAAAAAAAAACCTGAATATAAAATCGTAAAAAAAAAATACTTTAAAACCGATTACAGACTTGCACTTTTTTCGCACGACTCCACAACCCCGTTTCATACACAACATGTCAAAATTATTAGTATATTATTTCAAAATATCAGATAAATCAAATCCGATCAAACAAATCACCGATTCCTATAAAAAAAAAACCTCCAATCACAACTCCCATTTTCCACCGACCCCACAATTCTCACCTCACAACGCGCCCGTTAACCCTTTGCATCCCGCTACCAGTGTTGCGGCACCGTCAATATTTACGTGTCGTCTATGGTCTCTCCGACGTTAACTTTATTGCCAATCAAGTCGAACGATCGCTCGATTCCGATCGAGACCCCACTTAATAGCCATTTTCCGTGTTTCTTCGGGTTCTAATTTCGCCGAAGTAAAAACGGCCCGATACCGATCGGGAAAGGTCAGCGGGTTACGTGTCGTTCCGTTCGATTTGGCGATATTGGTGATTGTGATGATTTTCGCGGTGGAAATGGTGGTTTTTCGTTATGGGAATCGATGTCGATGCGGTGTTGGATTTGATGATAATTTGATGAATGTTGGGTTCTAGTGTTCGTATTCGGTGAAGGTTGTAAATGAATAATGGAAGTTATGCGGTTGATGATGTTTATGTTGAAAATAATTATATTTTGACTTGTATTATAGTCTCTTAAAATAAAATTTACTAGCATACTTGAGCTTAACTTATATTTACACAATTAATGGCGTTTAACTATTATATACAATGGCTATTAAATTCATTTAAATTATTGGATGTTTAATTCATATCACTACTATATTCAGTCTTTCTTTAACCTTTTCTGGACGAAGACCTTCTTCGATACTTTTTCATTCTTTTTAATCTTGAATATGTCAATATTTATAATTTCATCAATTTACCATACATTATTTTACTTTGGATACCAATCCTATTCACATTTCTTTTGACGTTCTATTCATACAATTTTTACGCTTCAAATTCACTTCAACAAAATAATAAGAATTCATAGTAATCAATTTCATTGGTTATTATGACAACGGTCTTAATAATATTTTCCTATAGTTGAATTTGAAGTGTAAATAAAGGTCGTCGCCCATCTAACCGACACCAGAGATACGATATTGCGCTTTATTGAATACAAATTTAAACCTATATTTGAATACTTCGAAAGTAGCATTCGAATGTTTAAGTGGGCGACAACCCTAAAACATTAAATTTAAAGTGTGAAAATTGTATAACCATTATTCATTCTTTTTACAACCAAATTTCTGGATGAAAACTTCTTCTATCCCATTCTGTACTTCTTCTATCCTAACTTCTTCGGTATTTACATCCTTCCACAATATTT
>JAOXNN020235464.1:0-11526 GCA_028571205.2 Hydropsyche betteni
TCTGGTCAAATTGGCTGAAAATTTTGTTGTTGTGGAAGATTGTCAATTGTGGGATGTTTTGATGCTGAATGTTTTGGGATAATGAATAAAACTTCTTTAAATAAATTCATGGTTAAAATAACGCATGGATTTTCCACAAAAACCATAGGGTTTTCTTGGTGAATAATAACGTATTATAATTATATACTCGACTCAACTATTTATCACTAACCTCATATCTACGTTCGAGGTTGATATATCACAGTAATTATACATATATATATATACAAAGACGTATATACGTAATTGTATATACAATTGAATATCAAGGGAATTCAGTTACATGTTCATCTATTAAAAAAAAAAAACAGTCATTGTCAGTTTGCATAATTCATAATTGGTATAATTGATACTCTACGCTGATGCTTTGTACAATTTCATCAACAATGTCAATAGAATTGTTATAATCATTTAAATATGTATTCAATACGCATTTAGGATATAAAAAATATCAACTGCGAATACAAACAAATTATAATATTTCGTAACAGTTTACAATTCATCTAAATGTCAAATATACAAAAATTAATTAAAATATGATACACCCTCACACCGAGCGCGCTAATATCTTCATATAAAACGAACCATTAAAGAACATCTTCGCTGACTTTCAATCCGAACTGATTTCAGGTTACGTGATGCAGTTTTCCTTTCTGGCTTCGTTCTTCTGGTTGAACGTGATGTGCATTGACATGTCGTGGACTTTCAGCGCAATAAGGCCTCCGGGTGGATCCCACAGGGACAGGGAAAAGAAGAAATTCCTGTGGTATTCCTTGTATGCCTGGGGAGGCAGTTCTGCTTTGACTCTGGCTGCGATTATTGTTGACTTTTCGCCTGGAGTCCCTCAAAGCTCTTCGCTCAAGCCCAACATTGGAGCCATCAAATGCTGGTTTAAAGGTTTGTACTTTACGGTGTGAAAGGGATGGATTTTTCTAAAATTTGAAAATAGCTTATATATATACATTTAGATAATATTATATTAATCAAATTTGAAAATAGAACACATAAATTAGACTCACCATCATAACTTTTTATTATTAATAATATGATTGATCGTTCGCAAACGCAATCCATTGCCTTCACATTTGTGCAAAGGTTAAAGCATTATGCAACACACTTGCTTGTGAAAACTTATTAGCATCTATAGTAAAATTGTATTTATCTATCTTTCGTACGCTAAGATTGACGTTTTTTTTCACAGAAGATGATGCGCTTTGGCTATATTTTTACGGACCTATGGGACTTTTGTTGTTGGGCAATTTGGGTCTTTTCATCTACACATCGATCAGAATTGTAATACTAAAACGAGGTACTGGAGCACTTCGACAAGCTGACAGTGCTCAACATGGAAACAAAAAAAACCAACAGAGGTGAAAAAAAATATTTTTAATAACATTGTTAAACTTCAACAGAATTGTTCAGGTTTATAATGTTATATATGTATATAGATGTGTTCACGTATCATAATGTCGGTTTCAGTATTTGAACTTACACCTTTCCCACTATGATGTGGCAAAATAAATGCATACAAAATTTAAATTTCTATCGATTCTATATAAACTTTACTTTATCATCATGATCATTATAATAATTGGTTAAGCGTCCAAAGAAAAACAAGGTCTTTTTGATGATATCATCAAATCTTTTATTAAGAATATATAATAATTTATCTATTAAGTGCACCTACTTAAAGATTTTTTACTTATTAAAAAAGTAAGTTTTTACTTACTCACTTCCTTATAAATAGTTTCACTATAAACCAGAGGCGGGCCGAATTGAAAATTTTTGGGCTGTCGCGGGCTAAAGCCATATATTATATTATAAAAAATAATAAACCATTTTTAATTTTTTTGAAAGCGTAGTTTTAAAATGAACAAAGTTATTTTGTTAATTTTTCGTAACATTTGTACAAAATGGGAAAATAATCGAATTTTTTTCATCAAAGTTTTTCAAAAAGAGCAATAATTTTACCATAAATGCTCTGGTAAAATTGAATACTTAAAACACCATTATTGTTTCTGTTTGTCATTTAAAACTAAAATTATTCAAATAATTAAGAATATTGATAGAAAGACAAAAATTATTTTGCCAAGAAGCATAATATGTTTCAGTTAAGGAAAATTATTTATTTTCTGTTTCATTTCCAAAACTACGATGGTATCTTCTATTAATTCTCATACTCCAGTAACTTGTTTTTATTCAGATTTTTGATTAAACATATTTTTCAATAATCAAGTAAACATCCATGCCAATGCCCATTTGCCCACGCCTGGTATAAACGTACCCGGTCGTATCCATATAATGAGCGCACCATTTCAAAACACACTGCATCACAATCCAGATGAGACAACTGAAAAAGTACTTCAACATTCCAGATTCGTCCTATACGCCAAGCTCTTCCTGCTGATGGGTGTGACCTGGCTGACGGAGATCATATCTTGGGTGGTAGGCGGTGGAGACACCCTCAACTATTTGTGGTACATCACCGACGCCATCAACGTACTCAGAGCCGTCTTTATCTTCATCATCTTTTGCTGCAAGCCGAGGGTGTGGATCAACATTAAAAAGCGATTTCCGTGGACGAGGCGGTGCGAAGAGTTCTTCGTGAGGACTTGCTGCAGGAGGGAACCCTCCCCGGACCCTCAGGAAGACCAGAAGACGTCGTCCACGAACGGTAGTCAGAAGGACGCCAGCGAGAATGGCGGCATCGAAATGGAGGCTAACAATAAGTGAGAATTAATTAGTAAGTTGTTTAGTCTGAAGGATGTATGTGTCACAGTTTAAGTGGTCACTTTTGTTTGTTTACACCCATACTAGTTTGGGTATACCCAAACTATCGATTTTAGTTTGAATGTCAACTGTCAAATTTTACCTAAACATAATTGCGTCTTAACTAAAAACAAACGTCATAAGTTACATGAGGTTAGGTTGGGTTAGCGTTTTAGCTTGAGTTGTAAAAACGTGTTCAAAAAAAACTTTCAAAGTTCAAATGGGTAGACATTACGCGTATTTCTCGATCATCAGTTGATATACCAATTTCCACCTTATTGATATTTAGCATAAGAGCGTTATCTAAGTGCCAACAACTTAAATTGTAGTACCACATTAACAATTGGACTAGAGCAGTTACAAGGTGTATAAACCGACTAGTTTGTTCGTGCATAAACAAAGAGGATACTGAAACTGTAACATGAATGGAGGGATCGGCAAACTTTTTTTAGAAAGGGCCAGATCCTAAAAAAATTGAGATTCGGCGGGCCGAATAACAAATTCGAGGATACTTATACTTGTATGGGTAATTTTACTCAAAAAAAGCTCAAACTTTTTTAAAGTTAAAGCTTATTAATCTTAAAATAGTTATTTGAAAATTGAAACGCTAGTTTCAAAAATATTTTTATATGCATGTAATATCAAGAAAATAAGCATGATTGGATAGAAGAGCAGGCATTTTTTTTTGGTTTTTTATTGATTGAATTTATACTATTGATAACAACGTAAAATTTTCTAAAATACATAATTATGGAGAATAATTACTTTCAATTGAGAGGCTGACAGAAGCCCCTCAATTGTACAGTTAAATGGATTTTGAAATATAGATTTTTTTGCACTTGTATCAGTACTTGAAAAATGCTTTTTTGACTGTAGTTTAACAATAAGTTCAGAAAATACATCTGCCGTTTTTATTGTGGGTCAGAATTTCTAACTTGATTCAAATTTTTTAAATTTATATTTTTTAATAAAAAATTAAATGTTTAAAGATTTATATATACATATAGAGATTGATTAAAAAGTAATCTGTTAGATCAATGACGAGGTGTAAATTTTTTAATGGATACTCATTTGAAAGTAATTGGAATTTTTATAGAAAATATCTATACATGCATTGAAATTGTAACAATTTAAATTCAATCCTTTAGCATCGTGTGGATGGATATGAAAATTATAAATGTTCTTTATCGTAGTGTAATGAAGATTAGTCACGTCGATGAAAGAATTTTATCGATAAAATAAGTTGGGTAGATTTGAAATAGACGTCGCTTTATGTGATTTTGATTTGAACCCTTGCATCATAAAAGGATGACGAATTCATCTTTATGCATGAGAAATCTAGTTTAATAATATTAATAAAATATTATATTTGCCAAATCTATAAATAGTGTGTGCTTCAACTATTGTTTTATTTTTAAGAAAAAATTATTACCATTGTATGAAAAGTTATCCATTTACGTATTTTGTACAATTCGTAGTTATAATATTTTCAACCCATTTAGATTGTTTTAATAATCCAATTATAAGTATTAAATAACGAATTATTTCTAAAATTCGATTCATATATAGCCATATGTACTTTTTATACATTTACTATGTAAAAATTAATATTGTTAATGTATTAAATATTCTTATATTGACTGAAAAAAGTAATCAAAAATTTGTTTTAAATAACAAATAATTTTTCATCAACTTTATATGAAAAAATTGAATCAAATAAAATGAAAATTAGTTTAAAATCAACAAAAAAATTCAACCAATATTTATATTATATATTATTTAATACATATTATATATTTCGTAGTTATTGTTTGCCATAAAATTTTCAATTGAATCTTCATTGCGCAAAAGCAATTTAGAATTGCAAGCCGAAATATCGATTTACCAATATTTGCATTATTCTATCATTGCAGACTATTGATTCCCAAAATCAGCGAACAAATCGCCAAAATGGACAGAAAGGTGTACGGTTCGCGGCCATAACCCTAACTGGGTGGTCAAAAAAGCGCAAATATCGGGATGAAGTTCGTTGAAATCGAATTTCACCTGAGACCAAACGGTTTGGGAACTACTGTAAAATAAAATGTTGACTGATTTTTTGAATTGCGGGTGCAAAAAAAAAATGTCCGCCGTTTTAGGCGGTTTAGTCGATTTGTGTAGTTCATCGAAATGGTTTTTGATCTATGCATTTATTATATTATATTTCGATATGTGTAAGAGTTTTATGTTCTGTGATAATATAAATACTGTGTACTTTACAAAAAAATAAATGCACCATATTTGAAATTGATGAAGTTTTATTCGAATTTATTTTATTTTATCTTATAGTTCATGGCGTACGTCGGATTCAATTTTAAAAAGGAACACAGTTAATTATTATTTGATTGGGAAACTTTATTGATTTTTATAGTAGTTATGTTGAGATTAATTACAAAATATGATTTCGACCGTCATTAGGCCGATAATTGGGTCCTTCTATAAATTTTTGTCAACTTGAAAATTTAGTCAGGTGCATTCAAATTATTATTCAAATTTTATATATTATATAATAGTTTCACTACGAGGTTGGCTCTCGGATAAGGTATATAGCCTAAACCCCCAATATTCAAAATTCAAAAAAACGATCGTATTGACAGGACCCTGATCATTTTAAAGTCGCGAGTCAAATGATTTGAAAAAATTTTTGTTTTTATATATGCAACTATTTTATTTGTGTTATTTTGAATCAAATGCAACGTAGCGATTTTCTCAATGAATAAGCATATGATAAATAAATAAAAAAAACTAGTTTTGACTATCGAATCATTCTGTATACACGTATTCCATGTTACTAGGATCTATACTCAGAATATATAAAAAACGGAATATTAATGGCATTTGAAGTAAGTGTTTATTTTATATTAATAAATTATTCATTATTTTAGGATGTGCATTATAATCTTATCATACTGTAGTAAATACAATTCAAGATTAGCAAGCACATTTTATTTAAACAAAGTAAAATTATAATATGTAAAAAGATTTCATTACCAACTGGGATTTAAAAAAAAATAAATTTAGTTTCTTGCAGGTAGTCAAACAAGTTGTTGCCTTGCTCGTGTGTTGCCTGGTTGATTCATTAAGGAAAAATTCTCCCAGTAAACGACAGTTATTCAGTAAGTGAATAAAGTTAATTTTGAAATGATATTATTCACGATCTTCGTCATGATTATACTATCAGCAGCCGACGAAATCAACAAATGCTGTCCTGATGGACAGATATTAAATGTGGTTGATGATCAAATTATTTGTGAACCCGCATAATCCATTTTCTAAATATGATTGGTTACCCAAAAGTATAAACGAAATCTTAATGGATAATTTAAAAGTAAATATTAATAACGCTCAATGTTCTGATCGCGATGCTGAATGGAGTTTAATTTTTTCTTTAAACGTCACTGAAAATTCAGTGTTTCTAGAAGACCAAGTAATATTTAAAGAGAGTTCGTTTTGTTTGGAAAAAATTAATCTTAATAAAAGCATATTTATATAATAGTTGCTCGGGAATGTCCATGTTTAGAGCAAATTTGTATACCTAAATGTTGTGAAAGTGGGAAGCATTTAACCGATACTAATCATTGCATAGATTCTGGAAACATAACGGATTGGATGTTCGATAACATAAATAAAACTATTACGGGAAAGTATAGAACAATCTATGGATATCCCAATTGTAAAGTTTTAAACAAAACCTCCAAATATGTGAAAGAATATAAGCTGAACAACAACGGGTCCATAAATACAAATATGGTAGTTACAGTTATGGTAGTTATGCAGTTATGGTAGTTATCTTCGAACCGACTGAGTATTGTGGAGATTACAAACAGGAAGGCGATGGTCCTAGAGAGGAGATAATTATCGGTTGTTTTTATGACATAAAAATCACGACAGAATCGAAGATCTTTGGTATTTCGAGTTTGATAGGGGCATTTTTCTTTCTTTTAACTACTATCGTCCTTTGTTGAATACCTGAAGTGGGCGGTTCCCCTAAATGGTGTTTGACTAACCATGTGATTTGTTGTTTTGTTGCTTACATATCTTTGGCTTATCAGCAGCTATCACCAAATGTTTGGAGAAACTTTTTGTATAATAATAGGTAAATATCCCTCAATATTTGATAATGATATATTAATATTTTATTATAGAATGAATTAATTTGTGATTTCAGCTGTTGTATTGCAATTTTCATTTGTGGCTTCGTTTTTTCGGCTAAATGTCATATGCATCAATCTCTCGTAAAAAAATTACAAATCAAAAACATTGAATAATAAGAAGTTTATCGAAAAGAGAAATTTTATGATATACTCTCTATATGCTTGGAGTGGGTCATTGTTAATAACATTGGTTACGTTCGTTTCTGAGTTTTCTTCAATCCTAGATCAAAATTCACTACTAAAGCCAAATTTCGGAAGAGTTAAATGCTGGTTCACATGTATCGTTAAATGAGATCAATATTTTAGATTAGCTCATACTTGTTATAATTTCGATACATATTTTACATATTTTATTTTCACAGCAAAAGAAGCAACTTGGTTATATTTTTTTGGCCCAATTGGAGTATTGCTGATATTTAATCTGGGATTGTTCATTTATGTAACTTATAAGTTTGTCATATTCAAGCAAAAATTCAAATTGAAGACAGCAAAAAGAAAAATAATAGTAAAATTAAACACAGGTATAATAGATACTATTCAAGATGATGTGCTATAAAGCAAATGAGTATTGAAACCTCTTTTTTCTTTTAGATTTTTATTTACTTTGAAATTATTATTTTGGATGGGAATACCATGGATAGCTGAAATTGTGTCAACGGCTAGTGACAACGAATACAGTGTGTGGCAATACTTTTGGTACGTAACAGATTTCATGAATTTTTTGAGAGCCGTTGTCATATTTAATATGATTTGTTGTAATAAGAGAACATGGAAAATGATTAACAAAAAAGCACCGTGGATCGGCAGATACACAGAATTCTTAAAAAGTTTGTTCTGCGAAAATGTGACAACTGCTGAAAATACAGACAAAACTGATTCAGTTACTTCTGCACTGCACGCAAGTGAAATTAACGGAATTAGTTTAAAATCGTTCAAATATAATTTTATGCCAATGTAATTCAGATGTTACATATGTGTGATTATAATAATTGAAGCAGATAAAAGTATGATGTCTGGTTGCGAACTGATATAAAAAAATAGGTTCCGTGACACATGAAAACCTGATCAGAACATACGACACTTAAACAAATGACAGATGAACACAGTAACAAATGAAATCACTGAAAATTATTGAACACAACCTGCGAAAAATTTCGAAATAGCAAAATTAAGATAAATGATGGAGCATTAGTTGAATCGTTTACGATAATGTAGTCATCCAATTGCCCTGAAATTTATTTTTTTATATTACTAAATAATTTAAATGTTTGCGATTTAAAAAAATCATTGAATCGTTATTTTGAATATGTAGATGAATTTGTTGTATCTTTGTGTAATCATTTGTAGTGAAAGCTGGAGATTATTATAATGGACAATGCTATCATAATCAGTTAGCCAAAAACCTACAATACAAAATTACTTCAAAATAAACTCGTATTCTATAATTGTATAGGGATATGTTATCAATTAATCGTACACTTATTTTTTAAGAAATTTATTATATAATATAATATTATGAATTTGTCTCTTTTTTGTTTTCCACTAATGGTTAATAATTATAATTTAAGTATTTTATAAGAATCAAATAAATTATAGTTATCTACTAAATTTCTCCATGTATTGTCTCTCGGATTTTTTTTGTGTCAATTTATATTTATGTCATAAAAATGTCTTTGTGAACCATTTGATCATTTTTATAATGTTATTTTAATTTAAAATTGTTATTATATAATATCAATTAAAAAAAAATTCTGAAAATGTAGGGTTTTTGGAAATAAATAAGGACACATCTGCTCTCAAAGAACTTGAATATTCGGCTGGAAAAATAAAAGCTTTTTAAGTGAAAAATGCCAAATGAAGATTTTGAAAATTGGGTATAATGAGAAAACGATACTTAAGTGGAAACTAGTATACATTGATTTTGCCAGAAACATGTATTGTAAATAAGTTACTACTGATTAATAATGACTCCAAATTTCCAAAATAGAATAAGCGTAACATAGAAACACAAGTAGTAATCTCAGAAACAGTTTGGAAAATACTTTAAATTTGAGGGTTAATAAATTTTAATAAAAGACAAACAACAAGCAATTGAAGATTTTTTTTTCAAAAAGGTGACAGTGATAATAATGTAAAAGCGAAATATCGCTTTTACATTCCAAATTCATTTCAGTTCAGTTCAGTTCATACTGAATTTAATTTAAAGGATTTTTATGTATTATAAAAGACGAATTTGATTTGCAAAAGGTAGAGTTGCACCATTAGTCAGTATATTTCATGTTGAAAATCATAAATTGAAAGAATTAGAATCAAAATAAACATAGAAATAGCTCTGTTTATTTATAAAATATCTTACTTATATAATATTTTAATAAAAAAGTATAATAATAGGCATATAAAAATTAGTCGTATTTGGATATTACAATTATCGCACGGGATTATTATAGCCCAAATTTTAGTGTGAATATCACGACTTTTTGGACATAATCGTCCATAATTTAAGTCCCGGTACTACCGCTAGTATTATTTTTTTTCTTGATTATAATGATTCTTCCTCATGTCGTAAAGTGGCGTTGTTTGTTTTCCACCGCAGAAATAAACTTGCCAAGAATGTCTTGTCAATTAATTTCTGTCAAGTTTATCCAAAAAGTGGCCCCCAGATTTTTTCTGTATGACCTTTATATTTCACCTGGCGGTTTATCAGGTCTAGCTCGTTTTTTATCAATGTTATTGCGTTTTGAGGAAAATTTGGAGTTTTTTTTCGAACTATTGAATAATCGATATTTTTAAACATATATTGTTATATATTAATCAAAATACATACATGTGAATATTTTATGCAAAGAGTCAAAAGTTTGCTTGCATCCTTTTGTGATTATTTAAACGAAAAAATGTATGCAAATCATCATATTTAGTGTATTTTAACAATCAATAATGGGCTCGTCGATAGTGATTTCATATAAATTATTTGTTATAATATTAATATTAATTAAAATAATAAAAATTCTCAGATTTGTGTCTTTTTTCATTATCAAAATTGCGAACCTATAATAATTCAGATATCAAAATTAGGTAACTTATTATTTTATCATTAAATTCGTAATTACATCATTATTTCGTAAAAAAATATTTATTTCATCGGCATAACTATGAAAAATTCTAAGCCAATAAAGAGTATTCAATAAAAAAGGAACGGAAGAGTATTTTTTTTGTTGTATTTGTAGAAGAATATTGCACTTTGCGAGATTTGTAAAAAAAACACTAAGTTATATGCTGAAATATTTGGTGAATAAAAAAAAAATCCACGGATCGATAAAATATTATAGAATAACTAACAAAAAGATTCTCATTTCAACAAAACGTTCATAAAAACTCTTATGACTAAAACGAAATCAATAATATAATATATTATATAATAATGTAATAAAATCAAGTCAAGTTGTAGCGAATTTAATTGGTGAATAATCAGAACCGTTTTCTGACGGAGTCTCCATTAAAAGATACATCAAATTCTCTTTTTGCACGGATTCGAAATAGCACGGTCCAAGAAAAAGAACCGATTATTTTTTACGTTGATTTTTTTCACTTTAACACGGTTTAAAAAAAAAGGAAAAAATCACATATTGGACTGCATTATGTGCAAGTGCTTTTTTGCCAAAAAAAAAAAAACAACAGAAAACGGGCACGTATATTATCTAGTAGTGATATTGAATGACTGCATAATTATGTTAAGTATATTTTTTAAATAAATGTAAAATTTCCATTTTTTAATTGCGTATTACTAGTTGGAACCTGTCTACCATTTTTATGTGAACACGTTATCCTTTTTTGCACGGTAGTCTTTAGAACATATCCCCCGTGCAAAAAGAGAATTTAGTGTATACGAAAGCGTGACAAAGCTTGGCTTGTCAGGTTTTTTAATAGCATTCGTGTCATTAGAAGGATACTAGTCGCACGTCACGCTCTACACACGAAATAACGACTACATTTTTCTTCAATTCCAAGTTTTTTCTTTGAAAAAGTAAGTGTTATATTTGTTGATAATTTTATAAGAAATTAGAGCCTTTTGATTTATGATATGATATTTATTTGTATGGCAAAATGATTTGTCAAAACACGAACTAAAACTTTTATACACCCGAATATTTTTTTTACACAGGGATACGTTCGAAAGACTACCGTCTGAAAAAAATTGATGGTGACAATATAAAAATTAAGTTCCATCAGCATATTTGAACGGAATTTCTATCGTAATATACTTGATATAAAATGTGCATTGTGGCAAAATTTCGCAATGTGAAATCATCGAAAATCATCGTCATTTTCTATTTAATAACTATAATTGTAGATTGGCTTTGTTCAGATCTAACCGTTGTTAAATAATAATAATAATAATAACAACAACAACAACAACAACAACAACAACAACAACAACAACAATAATAATAATAATAATAATAATAATAATAAAAATAGTAATAATAACGACAACAACAATAATAATAATAATAAAATATTTCAGTTC
>JAOXNN020235488.1:0-11521 GCA_028571205.2 Hydropsyche betteni
GATATTTATGCTCAATTTCAAGGACTATTTCAACTTAGATGAATAAACATTTATTTATGGTGTGTTATGTGTAACAGGATTCTCTTAAAAACAGTTTTACATAAGTACATAAATAAACTGATAACTTTCGCATGCTGTTTAAAGAAATTACTGCTTTTTAAGAAGTTATTATCAATCTTGAGTGTATATTTACAAAATTTAATAATTTCGTAGCTTGACTTATCAATGATACATCATACATAATAAACTTTATTGATTATTCTTTGGTCAATAAACTCAATCCAATACAATCAATCACATTTTGTATTGTCCGTAGGCAGCCTTCTGCGCAACGTTATTGCAAGGGGCACTGCTCATGACATATGCTTGTGCCTTTGATTGAACATACTGAGCTTTCATTTCTGGAGCCATCGTTGCCATTTCACTTTCCATTCTTTAGACTTCTGTCGCACCGTACTGTTTCTGAGCCATTTCGAACAACTTCTTCTATGAAGTGTCGACCTTAACCAACTCCGCCCAGTGAGTCATGCTTGTCAGAATTCTGCCACCGTTGGGATATGTAAGTAGAATATGACCTGCAGCTCCTTTTCCATACTTGGTTTTAATCAAAAAATCGTTGGAGTCCACAGGCAGGTTCTAGCCTACAGTTAGAATATCTAGACGATAGTGTTTATGATCTGTATTCTTTGACACAATCGAATAAATGATTGTTCCTCCTAAACAGTGAACATGGCAAAATCCACCATCAGATAAGTCTCCTACACTTTGAAGTTGAGCAGATGGTGACTATTTAAGAACGTGTGGGTCGAATTTGAGTGTAACACTGTCAGAACATTCAGCATTCATCTTTTTGAATGGGTTAGGTCCTAGTGTAGTAACATTCCAACCAGGAATAAGTGCTTTTAAACTAAAGTCACTGAACATCGCCATGTGTTTTCCTTTGATGACGTAGGAAACTAACTTCATAACGTCTTCAGCACCTTATGTGAAACTATTTCCGCTATAGCCAGATGAACATTCCCAGTTGAAAACCACACAATCGGGTTATAAGGTGGCTATTTCTTTGAAAAGCTTCTTCACTGTTTCGTTATTGGATTTTCCTTCAAATCCTAATATCAACTCCTTCGTCTGGCTTGCTTGAGCACTCACAACCATTGTTTTCGTTCCTTCTTTAGATTTCTGTTGGACACTTGTAAAGAGGTTGTCATAACTGGATCCATTGCAGATACTTACGATAATGGCTGCAGTCTTGTTAGCCATATATTCCTTATCGCTCTCCCCCAGTATTGTTATGGTGTCACCTCCATGATTGCCACCATAACCAAAGTTCATGTTCATTTGCCCAGGCATCTAGAACACAGGCATATCCATAGCCTGTTGGCCATATACTTGCTGTTGCATGGGTATTTGGGCGTATGAGGATGAGGGGTATTGACTATAAACCTGTTGTTGGACTGGTATGGAGTTAAAAGGATTTGAAGATGCCACATAATTTTGAGATGTTGGAGGCGTTTGCTGGAGCACAGACGGCTTTACTGGGACGCTTGATACGTTCTTTTTGTCCATTAATCAATTGATATACGGTCATTTTTGGCGAGTTTATAAAATACACTTCTGATGATTTATGACCAGCTAAATTACTCAGCAGTGGGGAAATATAGAAGATGTTTTGAAGTTAATATTTGTAGTTAAGCTCTAATATGGCATCCAATACGCTAACGAACATTTTGGAGTATCCATGCTTTTTCCACAAAAGGGAACGCATAACACATATATGCACGGACTTCAGATGTTCTTCAACCCCCTATCTTTGCCAAGGCTGCTTCATCGAACAGATGCCCAGACTGCAGCATTCAGGGCATGAATAATCTCTCCTTCCAATCAACTAGTCCATTCCTTAATTAGCGATGATTATAGATGGTAGCAAGCACTAAATCTAGAAGTTACTGAGTTCCACTATCGGTCGTAAAGAGTTCGAGCCTCTATTTAGGAAGGTGTAGCAGGGAGATCGCATTTATTCTGCGATTGACGTTCATATTAAAAATGTGAAGGCTCAGTTGGATAGGGAGGCTGAGAAGACTATGCAGGAACTCCAAAGACGACTCATGGCGAGCAAGATGATGGTATTTACTCAGCTTGACAATTTCCAAAGACTCTTTATTCAAAATCTGGATACGTATAGAGCGTTGGTGGATCCCTTAGTATCCTTCAATAAGCAGTACAAGTACTACTCCAACCCAAATAACTTCAGCATTAAACTTTATAACTAAATCAGTAGGAAATCTATCGATTGGTACAATGATCTCAAAAGGGTTATGACTCTAACCACCAAGATTATCGATAGGCCACAGCATGTTTATGACAGTATGCTCAAATCTACCCAGTTTATGGCATCCAATAGTGAGTAATTGCCCTATGTTCGGCATACAGATCAAGAGGGAAGGTCAGGGGCAATGCTACAAGCAGCCATATAAGAAATATTTAAGGATATTGTTATGATAAAGGAGCCAAAACTTCTGTCTCATTACCTCGGAGATTCACAATAGGTTGTGAGGGTTCCCCCACCTCCCTCTCAACGAGAAATCCCAACAGCGCCTCGCATGGTAGTAAAACCCAGCCGTATGTGATCATTTACTTGATTTTAGTTACCATTTAAATAAAATATTCGATAGTTATGATACGTGCAAATTGTAGTGTAGTCCATATAAATAATTATTGATGACTGAGTTTCTGTCAGAGGAGAATGTTTGTGGGCAGACTCTCCTAAAACTAGTAGCTCGGGGTAGTTCCATACTGGCAGAAATGCAGCGACTAGGCAACTGTATCCCTAAAGTACTTAATCTCTGAGCTAGATATTCATCCGTATTGAGGATCCCAAGTATCAGAAAGTATTACCCGATTTCACTTACTTCCGAAACATCGACCAGTACGAAGATGAGATCCAGAGCAGCATGGTAAGTGAGTAATTAACTCAGGAACTACTCGACATTAACTAGAACGTAAAGAACACCTATCTGCCACTCATTTAGAGATTCTATGTGGTGTTCGAATGTAAGTTCACTCTTATTGTAGCCATCTATCTCTACTACGCAGACCTCATTGAATTTATGAAGCAATTGCAGAATGGAGTGTACATCCAATACAGTATCGATAATATTTTGGAGATTGTGGAGGGAAAACAACTATTTGCAGAGGCATTCTATTTGTATGGGGTTATGCTGTTTCTAATGGATCACCTGATTGCTGGCCCTGTGAGGTAGAAGATGGTAGTGGCATACTACAGGAACTCAGGAGGATAAAATATCTCCAATATCAACTATGTCAGAAGACTCATCACTGATAGTTAATTTAGACCGGGAACCAAATAGAGTCCCGTAGTCAAACCAGCTAATTACCCCGAAGACCTTTTTGAGAGATTTCCCATCGACTGTAAATATTGTACTATTTAGTTGAACTTATCCAAAGGATAATTATCGCTATTAAAGACGATGACATCTATAGACAGTCAGCAGCATATCCCAACCCAGCTTTGAGGTCTTTTGCTCTCGCTAACCAAGGGGCAATACTGTTTATTCTGCTATTCTTCGTCCCTCAAGTACTTGTCAAAGCCAAGAGCCCCATGAGAGAAATAGTCGATAAGCACTTCTACAACTGTTGGGTGCTACCCTACTACCTCGGTTACCTTGTTGATTTAACTTTCTGGTGGAAACCCTACAAAGCAGCGAGCACAGCCCTAAATAATACCCTTGATGTGGACAGCATTGACGAACTAATTAAGGACTTTGTCAATAGAATGCATGATAGTTACCAGCGTTGTAAGGAGTTTCTGGTGGAAGGAGTGATGAGCTAAGAGTTCGTCCTTAACAAACTAAATTCTCTCATGAATTGTCTAAGGGATAGTAATGTGACTGTGCGTTGGCTCATGCTCCACCGGAAGACTACTCATTAAAAAGTAAGAGAAATGATGAGAGCAGCCACAAATTCTTCATAACTGCTAAGGCTACTCCTTACGTGCTCTTAATTTTAGAATATCCTGAAGGATAGGTGCACTTCGTTAATCGCAAGAAAGCAGGAAATATGGGACGAAGACAAGAAGAATAGCAAAGATAGGATGGAGGAGCTTTCAGAGTATTTTGGAGGTGCTCGTTCTTTAGGGAAGATTCAAGCTGACGATAGTCTTAGAGATTGGTTTAAAGAAGTAAGCGAACAGATTGATTCCTTATCCTTCACTGATGAGACCTACGCTGGCAGGAAGATCCAGAAACTCCTAAAAGCATTGGAAAGTATCGAAGACTTCCAGCAAGTATCAGCCAACATTCAAATAAAACAATATCTGTTGGACACTCGTAACGACCTTAAACATATGGTGAAAGTAGTCAATATGAGAAGATCGGTGCTTACCTACATCGATATTATCTGTGATATTACTTGGAGTTGGGTAGCGCTCAAGGATTATATCAGACTCATGCAACATTAAGTCAAAACCAATCCAGGGTCAGCCCTGCTTTTGAAGAATACTTTCACTAAACTATCCTCTATTCTGAATACTCCTATGGTGAGAGTTGTCCAGTCAGAAAGCCCTGATATCGCTAGTGTGTCCAAATACTACTCCAACGAACTCATTAGGCTTGTCAAAGATGTTCTTCAAATTATTCCAGGCTCAGTATTCTAAACTTTGGAGACCATCGTTTAACTCCAAACAAGCAGACTGAAGCCCATACCTCAGAAACTCGATAAAGCTGACTTAGGAAAACTAGCTCAACCATAACTAAGAATGGAACTCGCTAAATTGGTGCAGGAAGTGGCTACGTTTGCTCAGAGTGTGCTCACAATGGAGAGTTATTTGGTGGGTGTCATTGAAGTCAACCCTAAGTAGATTCTGGAGGATGGTATTAAGAAATAGCTCATCAAACTGATCGCTAAGATGCTCGACAATGAACTCATATTCGCACTGCACAATATCGAGGACTTTGAAAAGAGACTCAAAACATTGGGTAGTAAAATAGAAGGATTGAAAGGAAGTTTGGAGACAGTGCAGGATGTAATCAGAAGCTATGGACTGAAGATATTCTACTAGGAGTTCTAGAGGCTTATCGCCTGTTATATTGATATGGAGAAGATTACCTTCATCACTCGGAAGATAGGTTACGAGTAGTTAAACTATGACGAAGATATCCCTATGCCACCTGTAATTCCTGATCTACGGTGCAACAATTTTATGGGAAGGTTACTATTATAAATCATATCTTTGACTGACTATACAAAGTGTATCTTCATCTCCTCAACATTTGCTTTCTATGATATCAATACTGGCAAGGAGATATTTACTCTTAAAACTCTGTCTATGCTGTACAAGTGTATTGGTATTAGTGGACTGCAGGGACTTGATCATCTGTTAGGAGTTCTTATAATGACTAATCTGCAAACAATAATAAAGCAAATAGATAAATAGTGTGATTAAGCTGCTAGGAAGGCACTCATCAGTGGATATAACGCTCTCAAGCAAATCGGTGCATTCAATTAACGTTACTAACACATCCTCTTTAACGTAAAGAAAGTTCTTAAAGGACTTAACTCAGCAGTCGTCAACATCATAATGAAGATCGGTCAACTAACTATGCTGAGGGATATGATATGTTTGCAATTACAGATGCAGGCCAAGATAGGATCTAATAGACTGTACCTTATATTGTAGAATTTAAATGCTTCGATTCTGAACGATATAGTGAACAGAGAGTACACCGAAGACATGCTAACTGACGAAAAAACCCAGTCTTAAAGCAGTCTTCTTTCGTTCATAAGCCATTTCTGTACCTTTTTAGGAATGAGCGAACCCTTCAGGAAAATTTACATCACTTGCAAACCTATTGAGTTCCTCCCTATGATCGTATTCACCCTGGTCTCGATGAACGTACGAATCTAGTTATGTAGATCAACAACATCGACTATGATAAGAAACTTAAAGCACTGGTGAGGAAGAACCCGAAATAGCCCTTCGAGCCAAATTATTTTTTGATAGGCACACTAGTGCTCCTCAACCAATTCCATGCAGCGAATAAGGATATGTTCTTAGGTAGTTGTATTTTGACTTAGGTTATATTTCTCACTACATAAGAAGTACTATGAACTTCATAATGATCAACAAATAGGTGAACAAGAACCCATAGATCATAGCCGACCTATTTACCTACATCGTATTCTATGAGGAATTCATTAAGTTCTCGAAAGAGCATTATGGGAAGTCAAAGAGTATTCTGGACGTTGGAATGTTTTCTGAGCTTTCGAAGGAGACCTTAAAGCCTACAGCATCCAGTTGATAAATCGAATTATGATATAACAGTTTTAAATTGTTTTAGTATATGAGAGCAGGTTCAGCCAAAAAATACGTTTTCGTAGCAGAACAACCTCAACAATCATCACAGAATAACTACACTCCTGAGAAAGGAGGACAGAAGAGGGGGTCAGATACCCCTAATAATAGGAATCCAGTAACAACGAAAGACGATAGATGTGCTTGGATGACTAAACCTCAATAAATACCCAGGAAAGGTAGACCTGTGGATGTCTTAAAGTATGCAAACGACATATTAGAAAAGGCTAGAAAAGTAGAGAACTGTCCATCGTAAAAATAGTTGGATGCGAAAGTGCCCTCACGAACATTGGAAAGTCAGACTACTAATAACTAACACCCCTTACCGAAACCTGAACAAATTAAGAAGATAGTGCCTCCATCTCATGCAGCAGGACAACGGGCAGTAAAGAATGCTCCATCCACAAAGAAAATGTAATCTGCCCAGAATAAAGTCTAAGAATAAGAACTAGCCCAACCTCTTCCCCCGAAACCCCCCATAAATCAAGCTAAAGAGACTTCGAAAGATACTTCTAAGCAAGCAATCAAGTAGGTTCCAAATTCAAAGGTGAAATAATGGTAGCAGAGATAGAAATAATTGTTGTCAAAGATTGATTTCCTTGAGTAGGAGGTTAAATCAGCCACTAAAGACTACGCTCAGTTACAGAGTAAACACAACAGTCTCATGAAATAGCACAAAGGTTGTTCCAAGTAAATAAAACAACTCAATGAAACTATCAAGTAGAAGGAGGCGACCCTCTTAAAATTTACCCAAAATGATGATGTACCTTACGACAGAAAACGCTAGTGCATCTTACAGAGCCAACTAAAAAAACTTCAGAATTACAATAAAGAACTTACTTTAAGACTTAAAGCTTTTAAGGGGAGTGATTCTGCGTAGTTGGCCACTCAGTTCAATAAAATAAATGTTCTCAATGATTATGTTAAATAGCCGTAGCACTGTTATGAGCAGGCTAGTTTAGAAATGGAGAGCCAGGCTCATAACATAACTAAAATGCTAGATAACTACCTCATGACTAAATCAAAGAAGAAATTAACTTTCAGTGAGGAGCAGTAGCTAATTGTAAATATGCAGAGTTAACTCAATAAGTTTTGTTTCAACTGTCTGATACATGGTTTGAATGTTAGACCAGCAGAACTCTAAACCCAAATTCCCAAGATGATGCTCAACCAACAGGATACCCCTGAATGCATGAAACTCCTCGATAACTACCAGATTTCAGTACAGAATACGAAGTACAACCTAGAGGTGTGCTCCTAACTCAATTTAGCCATGGAAGATCATAACTAATTGTCAGCGTATCTAAATAAGTCTAACATAAAATCTGTGTTAGCGGAGTGCTTTGCCAATATCAAAAGTAAGAAACCAGCCGAAATTCAAAAGGCATTGGAGGATAGGCTCATACTGTATGTGGATAGGTACCGTAGATTTACATTTCTTCTGCTTTCGGCAGTCACCTCCACTCTGGCAAGATACGATGTACTGGAGAACTATATAAAAACTACAGTACAGAGGGTGCAATCCGACTTGAAAAGACTTTCCAGACCACTAGAGGACCTTAAGGCTCTTTGTTAATATGGTGGTGACTAACAGACATTCCAAAGCAAAGTGGCTTCATTCGTTACCAATAACATATAATCACTTAAACTAACGACTCAGGCATTGCAAACGGAGCTACCTGCTCTACCGATTCAATTCTCCAAGTTGCGTAACTTAGTGTGATATTACTTTTAAGTTATATGATTGATTCACAACACGAGCTCTCTAAAGCGATATGGAGGTGTCGGAGCATAGTCATAGCACTGCTCGTCTACTCCCTAATTCAGGCCACTTTATTCGTGCTTACCATAATCTCTCTCCCTTATACATGCCAACATATTCAATGGGTGTTCGACGGCATTGCCGCAGCCTAACTACTTCAAACAGTAATCTCAACTATAATAATATTCACTGTTAAAAAGCGAGGATGCTTCACTTTTGAAATGGTGATGATTGGATTACTCTCATCATTCAAATTGGCATGCGTAGTGGCCATGGCAGTAGTCGGGCGAAATGATTCTATGGGGTGCATGGTAATACGAAAAACTAGGTCAGTGATATTTTCCAGTCAATTACTAGAGATAATCACCGCAGTGGTCATAGGATTTATTCTCAGGAAGATCCGGAGGTCGTAACTCTACACGGGACGCAAGACCGTAGACTTGCACAGAAAGTTTCTGGAGGACGAGGAGGAGCGTGATTGATATTGCACTACTTATTTCATACTGATAACTAATGATAATCATCACAGCTATACTCCCTTCACAAACTCGTTCCACTGCTCATTGAAAGCTGCCAGCAGTTCTCTTTTGGTCTCTTCGCTGGCGACGGCGTGCTTGATGGAGTAGATGCCTAGTAACTTCATGTCTTTTAGGTCGAACCCAAAGGCATGGGCGGCGACGAACAAGTCAGGGGTGCATCCGTTGTAGCCGAATCGGGCAGGGTCGTCGGAGCTAATGGATATGGGAAGCCCCAGGTGATAAAAAGAGATGCCAGGATGCTGGGTCAGGTTGTAGACGTAGTTGACCATTTGGTTGGAGAGCGGGCAGATCTCTATGCACATGTCCTTCTATTTGAGAAACGGGATCAAATACGAGTGCTAAATGAGAGACGACGTACCTGGAAGAGGTTGAGGCCATGACCGATCCTTAGCGTTCCGAAGTCAGTGGCCTTGGTGATGTTGTGGTTCAGGATCTTCTTGGTCTCGCCTGCGTGGAAGACCGCCGGGATAGTTCTGCCGGTCTTCTCCCTGACTCTCTTGATGACGGGGGTGTACTTCTCCAACTGGGGGTAGAGGTCCTCCTCCTGCACCAGGTCTATTCCCACAATCAGATGAGATTTGATGTTGTGGACCATGGTGAAGTATTTCTCCAGCTCCTCTTCGCTGAACACCTTCAGCCCGAAGACGATGAGACCCAGCGAGAACTTGGGGTACTTCTTCTGCAGCTCCTTCTCGACCTACTCATAAATAGCCACCGAGTCTTAACCATTCATATCTTTGGTCGGGTCTCTTCTTTTGATTGGGAAGAGAGGGGTTCTTAGTTCTACACGAAGATAACCGCTCTTTATGAGCTACTCTAACATAATCAGTAAATATGTTTTTAGGAGATCTTCCTGTAAAAACAGAGCCGAGAAGCCTGAGATCTTCTTCTCGAACAGTTCCCAGGCCTTCCCAGTGTAAGAATATCTAACCACCTAGTCGGATTGAAATTGGGTTATTCTCATCATCACCTTATCGAATTCCTCCTAGGTCTCGAATCGCTTTCGAGCTTCCTAGGGAGTGATCCAGTTGCCTGTCTTGGCTTCCTAGGCTGTTCCATACTGCCAGGATGTCATATCGTTATTGAAATACACCCCTGGATAAACGAGCGCATGTTTTTTGAGCTAACTAAGAAAAAAACTACGAATTCATAGTTCTCGTTACAGTCACAATGTAGGTGATGGATTACTCCCTTGGGCATCTTGTCCAAAATCGAATAAACTTGGGTCTGCCTTATAAAGGGTAAGTGTTGGAGAGTATGTTCTGGGTTACGCGTGTAGTACGTTCGAACATACAACGAGGAAACGATTCTTCCTCTTTAAGCTTCAGTTGAATAAACTTATGATCAAGCTTATCCTAGAGGTCAGTCCACGTGAATTCCTTACAGTTCGTGAATTTTTGAAGTTTCGGGTGGTATATGTCTTTAGTGTCCATACTAGCGAATTAATTAATACAAGAGTTTGATTAATTATTCAGGCTATATTATGACAGAAGAGATGCGTGAAAACGAAGGAGCTTATCGAAAAACTATGAAAGTGGGTGGAAGTAACTATTTGAATAAGTCAATTATGCATTATTGAATTATGCACATAGTATGGATAATCTTCTTTTAAATAAACCGACTAATTATTATTGATTCCATGATTCGGACTGTCTTTAGAGTGTCATCGTCGACTGAACTAAAGATTTTTCACCGGGGTAAATAAGTTCAGATTTTTGATATTAAAGTTTCCCAATCGAAGCATCCTGACTTTTCTGTGATTGCTCATCGAATGTCAGTCGTCTGTGGTGATTCTGTAATTTAGAGTATGTTTGTTTGAGAAGTTATGTATGTTAAGCTTTTATTTTTTGTTGTTGTTGGTGATTTCGATTGTTGATTAAGTTGTTTGTGAGGTTGCGGCTGCTGATTTATGAAGTTCTTTTATAATGATGATGTTAAAGGATATTCTATGATAGCATCAAATTTCGATGAATGCTTCTTTATGTTAAGACCGTCAGTCTTGGACTAACGGTTCTCGTTAACCCAATGAATGCTGGTTCCACGAGACTCCAGTTCTAATTACTTCAGAGGATGATCCCCCTAATGGACTATTATGTATGTATGTATGTACATCACTTTCCTGAAGGAGACTCTCGCCATTGGGCAAAGACTTACGAGCCCGGTAGATAGGAATCAAAATCATCTCTTCAAGTTCACTATTATAATATCTAATTATCACTTACTGATATCATATTCCACTATCTAGATGAGTTAAATATCCGGCTCTAACCAGCCTATGATCCATATATATATATTCCACTATCTATTCATTTAGTGCGAACATTAGTTGCTTTTGTAGTTGCCAATCTTCTGTTTAATTATGCCTCAAAATAAAGTTAGTGGGACCGTTGTCGAAGGTACGCAGCCCACCCATAAACTTGACAGGCCATAATCTGTTATCCTCAACAGCCTTGTATATTAAAAATGTAGATGCCAATATAATGTTTTCTGATATTCTGTTCCTGCACTACTTATTTCATACTGATAACTAACGACAATCACAGCTATACTACCTTCACAAACTCGTTCCACTGCTCATTGAAAGCTGCCAGCAGTTCTCTCTTGGTCTCTTCGCTGGCGACGGCGTGCTTGATGGAGTAGATGCCTAGTAGTTTCATGTCCTTCAGGTCGAACCCAAAGGCATGGGCGGCGACGAACAAGTCAGGGGTGCATCCGTTGTAACCGAATCGGGCAGGGTCGTCGGAGCTTATAGAGATGGGAAGACCGAGGTGGTAGAAGGAGATGCCCGGATGCTGAGTCAGATTGTAAACATAACTACCTAATTGGTTAGAGAGTGGGCAGATCTCAATA
>JAOXNN020235536.1:0-11515 GCA_028571205.2 Hydropsyche betteni
CCGAAAAAAGTCTTACGAAGCAGGAAATAAAGCAAGCGCAGTATTTTCTGAATACATGAAACTTGTAGAGCCTTATGACGGAAAGCCAGTTAGTGTTGTTCCGATTGAAGCAATTATTGAAATGGAAAAGGTTTTTAAAAGATATAAAAAGTTTTTGAGAGAAGAAGAAAAGTATAGAAAGCAAGACGCAAACTTACAAAAACAAATAGATGAAATTTTAGCAAGAGAAACATAAAGCAAGCCTATAAAATTTAACCACACACACCGCCCCTAAAAGCGTTTAAGTTGTTACTGGTAACTTTATACCCTAAAACGATTTAAACGCTACAGAGGGCAAATTTGAGAGGATAGAGGGGTATTATGACTAACTTAGAGCAATTCAAACAAAGCCTTACAGCTGAAGAACTGGTTTTACTAATTAGCGAGGATTGCACCATTTGCCCGATATGCGACAAGAAAGACTGTAGGCTTGACGAGCTGACTTGTTGGGACAGTTTAAGGGAATGGTTTTATAAAGAAAGTGAGGAAAACGATGGAAGATAGGTATTTAGAAACACGAAATGGTTTAACGGTTGTAGATAAATATGCAAATTGGGAAAACACAAGACATCTATGCTATATTAAAGATAGCGTTGAAATTGTGGGCAACATTTACGACAAGGAGTTGATACAATGACCGAAACAGACGTAGAAGCCGAAATAAAAAAAGCCATATCTGCAAGGGGTGGGCGAGTATTTAAGAAGTTTACAGGGCTACTCTACACCAAAGACAGTAACGGCAAATACCACCCTTACCAGTCGTTTCCTAAAGGGCATAGCGACTTGTACGGCACCACGGCAACAGGGCGTTCAATCTACATCGAAGTTAAAAAGCCCAACCACAGCACAAATAAAAAGCACCTAGAGGAACAGGCGAACTTTTTAGAGCAAATGCGGAAATTGGGAGCATTGGCAGGGTTCGCCGAAAGCGTGTCAGACGTTATTAAGATATTGGAGGGGGAAAATTCCCTTGACAAGCCAACACAACCATGATACTATATTAACAAGCCGTTCCCTCACCTCTTAGCAATGTGGCAAATGGGAGCGACTACAAAAGCCGATAATGTTTTAGAGGGGCATTATCGCTTAAACTAAATATTATCGGCTAGCAAACGCTTGTTTTAACAGACCTCTAATCTGTTAGGATAGGCGTTTTGTGATTAAGGGGGCGTTATTATAAAACAAGATTAACACAACAAGTTGCATATTGGCAAGACGAGGAATTTTGGGTAGCAGCAGAAGAGCCGAGCCAAGAAGCTATTGAACAAGTTTACCTTGCTTTACAAGCTTACGAGGACACTGATTTTACACCTGAAGAAATTACAATCCTTAAAAGCCACGTTGAATGTCTAAGGCTTGAAAATGAACAATTAAACATGAACGCTAAAATCGACAAGGTGTTGATAGAAAATTACGAAATGTTAGTTAAGACCTTGAAACAATACAATAATCATTTGACGGAGCAGTTATCTAGGGTTAATGGGAAGTGAGGCGTTAAAATGAGCGAAACAGCAAGTGAAACGAATAAATTCACTCCCCACGAGGGCGAATACTGGTTATTGTACAAAGCAATAACCGACTTCCACAAACGGCACGAAAAAACAATCACGGACGAGCAATGGGCGGAGCTTATAAGCGACTTGAAACATAACAATAACCCTTTTTTAACACGGCTTTACGTTGACGTTATAGCCGAAATCGAAAAGCAATTCCACTTGCAACGGATAAATAGCGAGGAGTTTCAAGCGGAATATTTAAAAATTGAACAGAGGTTTAATGGTGAGGTTTATAAATTGATAGAGAAATTTAAAGAATTTAAGGGGGAAATAACGTGAATTATATCAAACAGGCAATTAAACAATTTATGCAAGACAAAGGCTTAGAGGTTGGAACAGAGTTTAAAATAATAGGTTATGACAACAGTATCTATAGTTTTGATGAAGATTTAATGTTACATTACTGTTATAATAAGAATAAAGACAAAGACAAGGCTTGTTTAAGCACAGTAATTGACCTTTTGGACGGCACTTGTGAAATTGAGAGAGCGCCATGGAAACCGAAGCATAGAGAAACAGTTTACTGTTATGGAACATTTTCAGAGAGAGCGGCAGATTTTACGTTTGACATTTATTGTGAAATGCACTTATTGCTTTACAAACACGGCTTACTATACAAAACACGAGCCGAAGCCAAACGCCCTGAAAACGTGGCGAAAGCTAAAGTGTTTTATGACGAGATTAGAAAGGAGCTTGAATAAAATGGCATTAAAAAACTGCCCTTTCTGTGGTTCGCAACCGTCAAACAAGATAAAAGCCAGAATGTACGACAACGACAACGGCGATGTATACTATGAAGCCACAATCGAATGTAACGCCTGCGGAGCGACTGCGACAGGGGCAGAAGACGACACGCTAGAGCAAGCCCAAAAGAACGCTAGAGAGCGTTGGAATTGGCGATATGGCGTTAAGGGGAACATTCAGACGCTTGAAGTGGCTGAAAACATATACAACCTTTCAACCGCTGAAGCGATAGCGAAAAAACAGCTTGCCCTTGAAGAACTAACAGCACAAATGCAACAAATGGGAATAACGCCCGAGCAAGTTATAAATATTCAGTATGAGGTTATAACAGTAAATTTGTATTTAACTCTATACTACTGGGGTAACGTTAAGGGGGTGAAATAATGTACACGCAAACAGCGTTAATGGTTTTAGCTTGTTTAATCGTAACAATCGCAGTTATGACAGTTTCCAACAAAACGGAAAGCCTATTCAAAAACAAACTGAATTTAAGGTTTTTCAACGTTTTGTTAGGCATGGTTGCCGTCGCAGTAATAATGGCGGTGAGAAATTTAATATTGTGATTTATAAAGCCCTGTAATGGGGCTTTTTAAATTTAAAAAAATAATTTAAAATAATGCTTGACATACATATATAAGTATGCTATGCTATATTTAGAGGTTAAGAAAACCTACTAAAATTTAAGGGGTTTTGAAAATGAATAATAAAATAACTTGGTGCGAAAACTGGTTAAAAGCAACGTTTGAAAAATATCCAAAGATTGAACGCAACTACTTATTTAAAATGGCAAGTCAAGCAGGGCTTTACGAAAAAGACACATACGGCTCTGAACTTTCAAAAGCGTTAGATAATTTAGGCGCGAAAGTAGAATTGATTTACGACGATGAGGGCGAGTTTCTGTTCCGAAGCATTTCGTTACAATAACGTTCAAGGGTTAGGCTTCCCTAAAAAGCCAGAAAGGGGCACCGCATGAGTAAAACAAGCAACGAGGCAAAAAGCAAGTACAACAAAAAAACGTATCAAACGCACATTTTTGCCGTCAGGTACGATGACCCACTAAACGAGAAAATAAACAAAATGAAAGAAGAAAAAACTTTTTCCGAAATAGTAAAAAAACTTTTAAAAAACTATTGACATACTTATATATGTATGTTATACTAAGTATAAGTTAATAAAGCACCGACCCAACGGGCGGTTAAGCGAAAAGGGGTTATTGCAATGGCACAAAACGTTACAGAATATATCAAGAAAATAGCAGAAAACAAAGGCGTTCCTGTACAAGAAGTTTACGAATTTTACGATAGAGAAGTAGGCGTGACGTACCACGAAAAAGAAGACCAATATTTTGTTTTCAATGCAAGAAAAGCGTCTGGTTTGAGATACGACTGTCAACAAAGCACCAAAAAAGCACAGCAAAAACCAGCACCGCAAGCACAAGAAGCACAAGCACCACAAAAACCCTCATACCGCACCGCTAGACAAGTCGGCGCTTCCCTTGGTATCAAAGGCGAAATCTGGGACGAAGACGAAATGTACAGATAAAAACACACCCATAAGCCCCCACCGCACAGCGGGGGGCAGGGTGAAAGGGGTAATATTATGATAGACTTAAAAGAAATGTTAGAAATTTACGCAGGCACAGAAAGCCCAGACCTTGACGACGCGAAAATGTTTCTTGAAGAGCTTGAAATTATTGCAAAAGAAGAAGACCGCCCAGAAGAAGCTGAAGCGTGGGCATATGTGCAAGAAAATGAAATCACAGCAGAAGATTTAATATAAACCATAGCCCCCTCACAGGGGCTTTTTTATTCTTGACAAAAAATTTGTAGTGTGTTATGATTATTAAAATGTTATAAGTGTATAGATTACAGTTGAATAAATATAATGCTATAAGTATATATATTTTTAAATATAGGTTTAAGGCGGTGTAAATTGAACAAGCAAAAGCTAACTCTTGACATAAAAGCATTAATACCATATGAACGCAACCCACGCAAAAACGATAACGCCGTACATCTTGCTTTTCTTTGCGGTTTGTAGTATAATATATATAGGCGGAACGGAGTCGACACCGTGAGGGGATTGCCTTATCCCCTCTGCCGTCAAATTATTAAGGCATAAACGAAAGGCGGTTTATTGTGATTAAAATAAGCACATGGATTTGCAAGAAATGTGGAAAAGAATTAAAGCAAAAGCCAATTAAAAATGCAACCTGTGAATGCAAAGGAAGATTTAGGCAATATACAAAATGCCCTTGTGGTGTTGTATTTGAAGATTTTTCTAACGAAAAAAAGTTTTGTTCTTATGAATGCCGAACTAGTCCTACTATAGGGACTAAAAAGCCAAAAAAGGAATATGTTTGCCTTAATTGCAATGAAATATTTAAAAATTATCAAAGTAATTTAAAGCAAAATAAAAGCGTTTTTTGTTGTAAAAAGTGTTTTTTAGAATATACCAAAGGTAATAAACTTGAAAGAACTTGTCAACATTGTGGTAAGAAATTTTTAATATACCAATCCGCTATTGAAAAAACAAACGCAAAAGGCAATTATTGCTCCAAAAGTTGTCACAATCTTTCAATGAGGATTTGCGATAATAAACCAAGATATGGATTAGATTTTAAAAAAGCAAAAGAATTATATTATCCAAAGTTAAAATATTGTGTGATATGTGGCACAACTAAAAATATTGATATACATCACATAATACCGCATAGATTAACGCAGGATAACAGCAAAGAGAACTTAGTTTCCTTATGCAGAAAACACCATAGAATGATTGAAATTATGTTTATGGATTTTGTAAAAGAGGACATAGATTTTGAGGTTACAAAACTTATGCTTAAAAATTTGTTATCCGAACATGAGATGATTACAAAATTAAAGCTAAAGGAAGTGATGAAACAGAATTATGCAAATAACGCAAATAGACCCGAAAACGCTTGTTCCATATGAAAACAACGCTAAAACCCACGATAAAACGCAAATAAGCAACATTGTCAAGTCGATTAAAAAATACGGCTTTTTACAGCCTGTAGTAATTGACAAGCATAATGTTATAATCGTGGGACATGGCAGAATTGAAGCAGCGATAAAAGCGAAACTGGAAGCCGTCCCATGCTTATACGTTGACGGCTTGACAGATGAACAAATAAGGGAATACAGGATATTAGATAATAAATTGAATGAAAGTCCATGGGACACCGACCTCTTAAAACTAGAGCTTGAAAACCTTGATTTTGGGGAGTTTGATTTAAGTTTTGATTTTGAGGAAGACATAGCAAATAAGTATCAAGACAAAACTCCAGGTGCGTTAAAGAAAAAGTTTATTATGCCACCTTTTAGCATTTTAGATGCCAGGCAAGGTGATTGGCAAAAGCGAAAAAAGGAATGGTTGAAAATAATAGATAGCGGGCGAGGGCGCAACGAAATATTATTGGGGGGGGCTTGCATGATTTAGCTTTAAATACTTCGCGCAATCTAACAGGAACAAGTATTTTTGACCCTGTTTTGTGTGAAATATTATTAAATTGGTATAGCCCTAAAAATGGTAAAATTTTAGACCCTTTTGCAGGCGGAAGTGTAAGGGGAATTGTATCTAGTTTTTTAGCACGTGACTATTATGGGAATGATTTAAGCACAGAACAGATAAGCGAAAACAATTTGCAATTTAACGATTTAGAAAATAGCAGTAATTTTTTTAATGAGCCATTGAATAAACCGAATTGGAGTGTAGGAGATAGTGTGAACATATCTGAAATAATAAAAGAAAGAGATTTTGACACTCTTTTAACTTGCCCACCTTATGGGGATTTAGAGGTATACAGCGACGACCCTAACGATATTAGCAATATGCCATATGATGAATTTTTAAAAGCTTATTTCTTAATATTTAAAAATTCTATAGAGTTGTTAAAAGAAAATGCTTTTATTGTTGTAGTAGTAGGCGAAATAAGAGATAAGAACGGATATTATAGAAATTTTATAGGCGACACAATAAACGCCGTGGAAGCTACAGGAGCAAAATATTATAGCGAAATTGTGTTAGTAACTATGGGCGGAACATTAGCACTTAGAGCAAGCAGGCAATTTGAAGCAAGCAGGAAAGTTGCTAACACTCATCAAAAAGCCTTAGTATTTTTAAAAAGTAACGGCGATGCAAAAGCTTTGCAAGATTATGTTGATGATTTTGACAAGACAAGAGACGTAACTGCTATGAAGAAATCTATATTAATCTTTTTGCGTGGCAACTCTAAGTTAGCAAAAAATGATTTAAACGATTATAGTTACGAATTGTTTTAAATTTTATAAAACAATAGAGGTGATTAATTGGCAAAGCCTAAAAAGCCAAAATTAAAGCGAGGTGAGGTGATTGGCGAATGAAAGACCGCAGAATAAAAACCTAAAACGAGCAACACCGAAAGAAGCCCGAGAAAATGGGCGCAAAGGTGGGCTTGCAAGTGCCGAAAGCCGTCGCAAACAAAAAGACCAAAAAGAACGCCTTGCATTGCTTACGTCGTTGCCATTATTTAACATAACAAGTGCCGACGCTAAGGGCAATAAAGTTTTGTTGTCTGATATTCTGAAAAAAGCAGGGCTAGAGGATAACGAGATAAATAACAATTTAGCCCTTGATTATATGCTATTTATGCAAGCGTTAAAGGGCGATATTGGAGCGAGAAAGTATCTTGACGAGTTGAGGGGCGAAAGTCCACAGATGAAGTTGAAAGAGAAAGAATTGGAACTGAAACGCAAAGCGGAAACCACCGAACCAATCGAAATAATATTGAGGCGTGATAAAAATACCAATAACTCTGAATGACCTTATAATCGAAAAACACGACCAACTGTTATTTGACGTACTAGACCATAAATATACACATTATACCCTTTATGGTGGACGAGGGGGCGTTAAATCTAGCTTTGTGTCTGTAGCAATACCGCTTTTAATAACGCAAAACCCTAACACCCACGCTATTATTTTTCGTAAGGTTGCAACGACATTAAGGGATAGTGTCTATAGTCAGCTATGTTTTGGCATAGAGCTTTTAGGCATGACAGAGCTATTTAAGTTCACAGTCTCACCTATGGAAATAACCTATAAACCCACAGGGCAAAAGATATTGTTTAGGGGCTTAGACCAACCCGAAAAAATAAAGTCAATTAAAGCCCCATTCGGTTATTTTGGTATAACGTGGTTTGAAGAATTAGACCAGTACCGAGGGCGTGAAGAAATACGAAACGTCTTGCAATCGACCATGAGGGGCAAAGACGGAAAGTTTTGGAACTTTGAAAGTTTTAACCCACCTATTTCAAGGCTGAACTGGGCGAATAGGGAGCTAGAAACAGAGCGAGACGACCGCATTGTTGTAAGAACTAGTTACCTCGATACGCCAAGAGAGTGGCTGTCAGAAGCGTTTTATGATGAAGCCGACTACCTAAAAGAAACAAACGAAAAGGCATACAGACATGAGTATTTAGGGGAAGCTGTGGGCTTAGGTGCACAAATATTTGAAAACTTAACAATACGACCTATCCCCGATGAAGAAATTAAGACCTTTTCACACTTTTATTATGGGCTTGACTTTGGTTGGTTCCCCGACCCGACCGCATTTATTGAAATGAGTTACAACCATGCACAGCAAACGCTTTATATTACAAACGAAATTTACAGGCATAAAACACCACTAGAGGAAATATCTAACTTGCTATATGATTACAGGGAAAAGGACATAGTAGCCGACAGTGCCGAGCCGAGAAGCATAAACACGCTTAGAAGTTTAGGCAACAAAATTTTATCCGCAGAGAAAGGACCCGACAGCGTTTTATTCTCTATGAAGTGGTTGCAATCTTTGAAAGAAATAGTAATCGACCCTGTTCGTTGCCCTGTAGCCTGTAAAGAGTGGCAGGAATACGAATATGTTAAAGACAAAAACGGCGACGTATTAAGCGGTTACCCAGACGGAAATATCCACAGTATTGACGCTGTTCGCTATGCCTTGCAGTATGAGTGGCGAAAATATCCAAGAAGAAAATAACAGGAGGTGACCCATGTTCTCATTCCAAGACTTCCAAGCGATACTCGACAAGCCCCAAGCAATAGCCAAGGCGATTGAAGCCCACAAAGCAAATACAAGCGTACAACGAGCGATTACCGCCCAAGCATACGCAGAGACTAATAACCTTGAAATTGCCAATAAAAGCACGTATCTACAGCGAAAATACCCCATGCTAGAAAACAAAATAAAATTCCATAAAATAAGCAATGGGGATTTTATCCGAGCAGTAGAGCGCCATGTTGCGTATACTCTAGGTAACGGTTTGCCACTTGATGATGATGTTAAAAAGCAAATTGACCCCGATATTGACGATAAATTTTATAATGCAAGCGAATACGCAAAGGTTGACGGCGTTGTTTGGGGGCTTGTAGACGTAGAGACGATAGAATTTTACAGAATAGTCGAGGAAAATGGAGCAAGGGGGTTTGTTGTTTTACTTGACGAGCGAACCAGCGAACCAAAAACCGCCATAAGGTATTGGCAATTAGACGATAAAAAGCCGATGTATGCAACGTTATTTGAAACGCAAGGGATAACTGAATATATTAAGCAGGGGAATAATAGCAGTTTTACAGCCATGGAAGAAGCAAGACCTTATAAAAAAGATGTTCAGCAAGATAAATTTTCTAAGACAGTAAAGAAAGTTTACGAGTATGAGACATTGCCGATATTCCCCTTAAAAGCGAACGTAAGAGGGCAGACGATATTCACAAATGAAGTCGAGAGCTTAATAGACTTTTACGACTTTACAACGTCTGGCTTAGCTGACGATGTCACAATAATTGAGGGCATTTATTGGGTAATACAAAATTACGGCGGTGAGAGCGACAAGGAAATCAAAGAGATAATAGAGATAGACAAGATTGTTAAAGCATTTGACGGTGTAGCAGGAGCACAAGCAAACGTTTTAGAAAGTCCATTCCAAGCGAAACAATACGCTATAGGGCATATACAAAACTGCTTAAGCAAGGCGTTAAAATTGCCCGACACCCAAAACTTCACAGGCGTAACCGCAACCGAAATAAACGCAGCGCAAGAACCAATGGAGACCGCGGCAAGGGCGTTCGCTATGCAAATTAAGCAAGCCTTAAGACAGATTTTCGCTTTAAAAGGTATTCAAACCGAGATACAAGACTTTAACTTCAAAACTCTAAGAAACGAAAGCGAAACCATAAACAACGAAGCAACGAAAATAAATACCATCGCAACACAATTATCTACAGGTTGGATAGACCCAGAGCAAGCTGTAAAGCTAGACCCGACTATTTTAGAAGATGATAAGCTTGATTTAATAGCAAGAGTGAATTTGCTAAATACAGGCGTTCCAGAGGACGATTTGCCACTTGATGATGAAATAACAACAGATGAAGTCGAAGGTGAAGTTGAACAAGTCGCAGGTAAAACATTAAATGGTGCACAAACACAAAGCCTTATTACCGTTGTACAAGAGTATGCTAGTGGACAACTTTCATTAGGGCAAGCTGTAAATATAGTAGCTGTAGCAATAGGAGTAACCATAGAAGAGGCTAAGCGTATAATTGAGGGGCTTGATTAACCTATGATAGACGAGGGCGTAAAACTATCAGACGAACACACTAAAATTTTAATGAAACGCTTAGAAGAAGTTTACGAGGAAGCCTACAAAAAAGCTATAGAAAACAACAAAAAAGCTATAGAAAAATATGCTTCTTTGACAGACGAGAAGCTAAAAGACCTAACACCCGAAGCCAGACAGCTAAAGCGTGAAGCGTTTGCAAGAGAAATCCGTAGAACCGAAGGACTAAAAAACAAAATAGCTCACGAGATAGCCGAAGCAGGGAAGACCGCCGAGCAGATTATTCGTGGCGAAATTACCAATATTTATGGCTTAAACTACAACTATGGCACATACACAATACAAGACCAAGCAGGGATAACGCTTGATTTTGCGATGTATGACAAAAACCAGTTAGCAACACTAGTAAGCGAGGGGCAATCGCCTTTTACAAAAATTGCTTATAAGAATTTAGGCAAAGACGACATAATTGTAAAACGCTTGCAAAGCCAGTTCATTCAAGGTATAATGAATGGCGAAAGCCAGCCGAAACTTATACAGCGAATTAAAGCCACTACAGGGCAGTCAACAAGACAGGCAAAGCGTGTCGCCCAGACAGAGCGTAACAGGGTACAAAGCGAGGGCAGAATGCAATCTATCCATGAAGCCCAAGAGATGGGCGTAGGAATGCAAAAGCAGTGGATAGCAAGGTTAAGGAACACAAGGGAATTGCATATAAAAAGCCATTTGGAAATTGTAGACGAGGGCGAGAAGTTTAACAATGGCTTGATGTTTCCAGGTGACCCAGACGGTGAAGCGTGGAATGTGATATATTGCTACTGTGTCATGAAGCCTATGGTTAAATCAGTAAGCCCAGCACTAATAAAGCACCGAGAAAAGTTTGCTAAAATCAGTTATGAAAGATATGAAAGAGAAACAGGGCGAAAGGATAAGGTTAAGCCATGAGCGTAAAATTCATCGACAACAGCCGAATAGCTATAGAAGCCCTAGCAAGAGCCGAAGCCAAAGCCTTAACAGCGATAGGGCAAGCAGTAACCGAGGTTACGACCGACTACATGCAATCACGTTATGGGCGACCTATTTATCAGACAGGCGAATTACAGCGAGATGTAAATTACAAAGTCCGCCCTAACGATAAAGCGGTAGACATAGGCAACAGCCTTGAATATGCTCCATGGGTTCACAATGGCACGGCGAAAATGCAAGCTCGACCATATTTGTTTGACGCAGGAACGGAAAACACCGATATATGGCAAGAGATAGCAGAGGAACATATAGGAAATGAAATGAAATAGTTACACAGTGTCCGATCCTTGACGTTAAACGAGGGGCAAAAGTGAAGCAACCACGTAAAAAAGTGTATTTTGAGAGGAGTAATAATTTATGGCACTATCAAGACCAAAATTAAGAGAGTTGGGCGTAACCGAAAAAGAAGTCCTTGACTACATTATGGACGAACATGGAAACGCAATCAACGACGCAAAGGAAAAGACAGAGGAAGCAACAAAAACAAAAATGCAACTTAAAATTGACGAGTTGCAAGAAAAAATTGAAGCAGCAGGC
>JAOXNN020235555.1:0-11510 GCA_028571205.2 Hydropsyche betteni
GCACGAGGGTTGAGGAGATGATGATCTTGCATAATAATATTGTCTGCGATTCATAACACTATCTTAGCTAGTTTCACTAAAATAAGATATCAAGATTTAGTGTTTTGCGGATAGTAGTGTGTTAGACGGATGTGTTAAAGTAATCTAATAGTCAACCAATAGTTAAACCAAATTAATTTGCGTTATATATTCATTTTTGATAGGGCATTCTTTTGAGTATTGCCCTGGTTAATGAAACCATGCATTGCCATTTACTCTTGCAGTTATAGTTTAATCCCCATTGTTTGGCAGTTTCTATGACGATTGGGGTCACCTTAGGCAGTTGAGAGTGATCGACTGTGGGAAATAGGTGGTGAGCTATGTGCTGGTTAAACCCTGCGAAGAGTATCATTGATAGCATACCTGTTAATGAAATGGTGGTGTCACAAGTAGCCGCTAGAGTATGTTATCCGAAATCCTAAATACGGGGAGCGCCTGCTGTCCACATATCCTAAGTTCTGTGTCCACAGAAGATGGATTTGGTTAGAGCGAAACCAAAGAAAGCTTGCATCCATAAGAATAGGCAGAAGCTTTAGAGTAGATCATGATTGAAAGCATAGAAGACTAATACCTCAGTGAAAGGGGTAAAGAAAGTAATATTGAATTTGTTTCTATTGAGCAGAGATTGGATAACCTTTATGAGTAGATTGAGTGGTGCCATAACAAGGAAGAAAGGTTGCAGGAGGATTTCAGTGTAGATTGGGTTTTGTGGTTGGGTTCTGAGGAAGAAGGCTAGAGGTTAGAAAGCAGCAATCTAATAGTCGAGTTAGGTGTTGGGATGCATGTGATGGCTGATAGCGTGAAAGTTTTCCCAGTCGACATGCGAGAAAGCTGTAACTGCAAACACATACCTGTAAGGGTTAATTTTTTGATGCATGAAATTATGGCCAACACCCACAATAGCTACCATAACATACCCAGTGATAGCAGCCATAATCCACGATCTGGTGTAACTGGTCAGAAGAAAGCATACTGACCATATCAACATAATCTTCCATAACAGTACCTTGCTTTGAGAATTATCCTGAAGCTCCTCTGCTGAATATTTGGAGAGGAGAGTTCGTTTGAGGGTCTGGTAGTAGCCATCGGGTTTCCAAGTGAACCTCTTGACAGAATTTTTGGCATCACCTACCAGATATCTCTGAAGCTGATTGTCAGCTTTGGTCTGGTTGAGATGGTGAGTATGGTAGAGCTAGCTGATGTCCTGGCCTCGGGTCTTTTCAAGCCAGTGAGAGCCTCCAGGATGCTGCTATACGAACTGAGAGAGATCATAAACTTTGTCATCTACAATCCAGTTAGTCTTTGAACTCTAATGGAGAGCAGTATCAAAAGCCTGTTTCTGCTCTAGCCATAGCTTGGGGTTATTGAAAATACCTCGGGTTGGCAGGGACTTGAGTTAAACGGGAGGAGGGACAATATCGGTCATTTATGAGTATTATAATACACACACTAGTAAGTAAATCTACCATTGTTAAAATATAAATAACATGATAGTAGATGGATGGGGGGAGAGGACATAGAGAGACCTTTTAGTTAGTTAGAAACTCAGTGAAATTTGATTGGTAAACTAATTGGGCTTTGAGGAATATTTATAAGATTGAGCTAAATATTTATGTTTGAATAGTTCATCGGTTAGGCTGATTGTGACTGGTGTGATCAAAGTTTGTAATTGGAGTAAATTGAGGGGTAAACGATGGTCCATTTTGTACAGGGGAAGTAACTGCCGGTGGTCTCAAATCGTACGGGTTATTGGTTTGTGGTAGACCCGAATTAAATAGGTTGTGCTGCACAGATGGATTCTGTTGTGGGGTACCTGGTATTTTTTGTACCGATTATCTTATTGATACCTACATATTCTGTGGAGTATTGGACTTAGATCCCATTGACAATGATGATGATGATATTACAGATCGCGTTTGTTAAATGGATTGCTGTTAAGTACGAACATTTTGAGCTTGATTTAATGACGGCTGCTAAGTACGGACACTGTAGGTTTGCTTTTGCTAAGTTTGCTGCTGCAAAGGACCATATTGTTAAATTGATGCTTGTGGTTAAGTCTTTACCACCTAAGGTCCATGAGAATAAGTATTCGGGACATTTTGGTGGCTTTTTTGAAATGAGGCTAATTCAATCTGCCGATTCTGTGTAGGTATATGCTTATAATTAGCCAATTAGTTCGGCATACTTGGTCCTGACGGATGCTGTCTATAATAGGGGTGATGTATTTGAGGATTTGTTTGAAGATGTTTATTTTAAGCTCTGGGCTTTTAATACTTATGAGTTTAAGGCCAATAGGTTTCAGGGAAGTAAGCTCTGTTTATGAGGTTCTCCTTAACTCTAATCCAGAAGAGTATGCTTTTCTCTAAAATTATAAATCGGTCTAATCTCTTTCGAATAGGCGTCTGGTTTGAATAAAATTACACGTAGTTAACTATCTATTTCATGTTGGACTCCAGCTCCTCCGTTGCGACTATCAAAAACTTACGTACTCGCTGGTGAATATAGAAGGTCTCTTTAGCGATGAGCTACTCTATCTGATCCTATGTTACATATCCAGATTATTTGTTTTTTTCTTTTCGTCTGTCTTTTATGTAGGCCAAAAGATTCTATGGTCTGGTTGGGTCGTTGGTATCTGATAAAATATGAAATGGCTCAATGAATTTACGACATTTTTATCTGTAAAACTCTAATAAAGGTGTTGGAGATGATTTTTTGTTGAGGACATCTTCTATGGTCTTCCGAATGATCATCTAGAATTCGACTACATTAGCCTACTGTTACGTTCAGATTAGTAGTTGAGGGATGAATAGTCGTTTCCGTATAATCTCAGGAAGGTGAGTGTCTGTCTGAGAAAATAATTTTGTTATGGTTTGGTTACTAACTGGTCGGTTATCCAGTACATAAGCTTCTCATTATCTTCTCTTATGTTGATTTTGAAGGTATCCTGATATTTCTTTAAGAGTAGTTCGTAGTGAAATTTGATGTTGGAAGAGAGTTCAATGTTGAAGGCTGATAGGTTTAAAAACATACGTGTGGGAACTTACTGGAGCTGGGGTGGCTTCTCCTATTCCATACGTGTGTTGTGGAAGTCTGGGTTATGTGGCTGTCTAATCGCCATTTATCAATTAGTAATAATAACTTAAATATACTTCTTCTCACTTCGTTTGAACACAGTTACGATAATGAAAATAGCTACAAAATTAATGCACTGTTAGTGACTAATATCTCATACATTTATATATGGATTAATGTCTGTGAGTGAGTGAGGAAGAATGTCTCATAAATATTAGCTACTATTCAGAATAGATTAGTTAAGTGTGATTGGTGTATTGTATTAGGAATATGAAGTAATTTAAATGAGTATTAATTTTAGCATTTCGTACTCAAATTAGCAGGTCATGACTAATATCCCTTTCTATGATCCCTTCAAAGTTCCTGCAAATCAATCTACAAGCACCAACGAACCGAGAGTTGTACCTCCGTTAACACCCGTTCCTCTATCTACTAATCAGACTACTCTAAATCCAGGTATATGTTGTCTCAACACAGTAAACCTAGCACGGCCATCTCAAACTCTCACTCAAAACTTATTTGTGTCTTCCACAAATCCAGCTAACAACATTTTCGCTGCTAGCACAACAGCTAATCAAAATGTGATGGCACCATCTCAAAACACTAACACTCTGGGTACTGTTCTGACAACTGTTCCTCCACAACCGAGGAATACTTTAGCAGCTTTACCTATTAGCAATCCTACTCAGGGACAAACTTCTCAAAATCCCATACCTGCTACTAATCCGACCGTTAGCTCTACAAATACAGTGTCTTCGATAAACGTGTTCCTGCAGAAACCGCTTGTAAATCAGATAGCTAACAACGCTTTTGTGGTTTCCCAGCCTAATCCCCCTGTCTAGCCTGTTAGACCAGTCCCCCCTGTTGAAGCACCTCCAGTAAGAGCTCCCATAGTCCAACCTCAGGTGGCTGCCATCACCCAGAACGCACCACCAAGCAATAACATATTCTCTACAACAGCAGTCTCACAGAACTTTTTTAGCAACAACCAAACATCAGTATCTTCTGGTAGTGTGTAGGCTAAATCAATTCCTAGCACAACTTCTGCAGTGGTCCAACCAATAAGAGTTAACGTAGTGGAACCTCAGCCGAGCAACAGAGTGTAGAGAATAGACGGATTCCTCCAATCATCTAGGTACTTGTAGGATGGATTTGATTAGCAAATGGATAGTGAGTAACAGGCGTTGTATTTCGACTCTATCCAACTATTCGATAGACTTCGATAATAGCGCAAATCCAGTGTGGTAAACCAGATGAAGTGGGTAAAATCGAAGCTATTCTTAAACCTGAGGTTCTACAATAGTATGGAGAAGAGATAGCAGTACTATGTTAAGTACATAAAGCCAAATTTAATAGAGAATGCACTTGGAGGAAACAATAGAAACTTTAATGTAAAGTATAACACTCCAACATCGCAAGCCTTAACTATTTTGTTGGAGTATTTGGTATCCAAGATAAAGGACAGTCTGGCTACTGACTCTTTAATTAGTTATAATCTACTCAGGCAATAACTCGTTAGTTCTCAACTAGCCGAACAACTACTTGAGGACTCTACTGGGAATTTAATAACTAACTATGTGTATTCTGAGAGACATGGAATATACACTAAAGTAGGGTCACAAAAAAATATCAGTATACTTGAGAATGTTATGGGGAGGTATGTGGCTGACAGGAAGGCTTTACTCAAATGTTTGAAGGAGCTGACAACCGAGAACTACTCGCCTGATAAGAAACTTTGTAACTACCTGCTCATGGCTGGCCTAAAAAGCAGCATGTGGAGGTCATATGTAAACCTTGGAACGAAGGTGTATGATATACCTGGTTCGATGCCTTAGATGGCGAAGAATCTCGAGATCTCTCTCCTGGCTGAATAGTACACTCTGAGTAAATTACTTGTTATTACATGTCAAGATTACTTTATGACTCATCCTCAAGATTTGGATGCTGTTGCTGTTACGAAACTGTATGACCAGCAGAGGTTCCAGGGTTCTTCAAGGCGACTGAATAGATAGAAAGAGGCTTTAATTATGGCTGTACAACAATAGCTACTGTTAAGAATACTGCCACTCAGTCCAATTGTCAACAATCCAGCTGAATAAACCAACAAAGAGCTGTGGAATGCATAGTTGATACACGCTATCAACTAGACGTCGTCAGATGCGATGATACCTTTTAGGTAGATAGTTCCTAAGGTTAAAAAACTATGCAGAATAGTTACACAGTCAGACGGATAGTCTTGTGGGTTTAAGGTGCTTGAAGCCAGTATTTATGCAAACTAGTGGTAAAACTGGTTGGAAATATGGGTGGAGAATAAGCGTGCAGACGATCCCAGTGAGATTAATTTCGTTGTGTGGCTGGCTAAACGTACTTTCAAGGGTAGGTCGGAGCTACTGTGGGTTGGCCACTAACATAAAGCTCTTAAGAAATATTGGAGGTAGCTATTCCACGTTAAAGAGATATTTGCTGCCTTCTAATTGTCAATAGTGTTTTTAGGCACCTAGTAGTTAGGCTATGTGGAGTTGGTTCTGTATGATATTGCTAAGAACAATTGCAATCTGCTTGAGAAGTAGATTTTTCAGCCACTCAACTCCCTACTTAAAGAACCGCATCTGAGAGGCTACTCACAACCGAGGAATAGGTAAGCAGGATTGTACTTGTATGGTGGGATAAAGTTTCTGTGCAAGTGCATTCAGATATTCCCAGGTAATCTGGATAGGATAGAGATGTACTTTTTTAAAGTCTCATCCAAACCGGAGAATATGGGTGGAGTGTATGTAGTGATGTTTCTGCTGGACTGTCTGAAATACTTTGCCAACCTGAAAAACTATAGGATATGCAAGATAGTCCTTAAAACCCTAACAGTGCTAATATAAACAACCACAACAATGAAACTGGTAGCTGTATGCATTTCTTGTTTTTCTGAAGATTACTTATTTATGAGGGAACTTATTGTGGCTATGCAGATTCAATCTAAAAGTCTGAGTTTCGACTAAATTAAACTTCAGAAAGCGATGCTTAACAATATTATTGCAATTCTGCAGAGTGAATATTGTGATATTTACTTTATGAATTCCTCTAATTATACTGTTAGGATAGAGGAGCATCTGCTAAAGGCATTACAGTAGATGCAGGATGGTGGGTTTTCTAAGTAGTTTAGGATACACCATAGAGGCGTAGCTACTTCGAACTGGCTGAGATAAATGCTGGATGCCCTCAGACTGCCTCATGTTAGCCTCACCTTTAAAATCATTTATCTCATTATGCAACGTTTACTTGGTAGACACAGATAAATTCCGTAAGGAGAGACTGAAATTCTACTAAAGTTTGTGGGAATATGCAATAACTGTGGGATGTCACAGATTGTTCTAGAAATGTTCCGACCTACTTATGATTCTGGGGGGCTGTTTCACCTGAGTAACAAATCAATAGTTAAATCTTTAAGTCTGATCGATAAACAGAATAATAATTCAAACAAGATGAGCAGGTAGATGCAGGAGTGTGTGTACTATTCACTGGCTATAGTCTAAATCAGTTTGACTCTCAGCTCCAATAGGGAGTGGGCTGACTCTAGTACTTCAATCCGATCGTTATGCAGATAGCTGGATCTAGCACATTTTTACTAGCACTATCTTAGTGTTCAGAATAGTCTACATAAGTTCTACGATAGATTTATGTCGGATATTGGAGAGAACACAATAGAAGCCAATATTGTGTTTGCAATAGCCTGTCTACTGAATACGAATATTAATATCGTTGAGAATAGAACACCCACGATGATAATATTTCCCAAGCAAGGGTAATAAATAGACGAGTCAAAGAATTTCCTTCCTCATTCAGACTTCGAATGTTTGAAGAATAAACTGCATAAGCCTCTGTACCAGTTCTTTGGAAAATATTGTAGTGTGGCTATTAGGGCTATCAGAATTCTAACTGCTCTGGTGTTCAAATGGAAGGAAAGTAAAGGCTATTTCGACGATAAATTTAACACAACTATATCAACGGCTCCTACTCTACACAAGTCATTTATTAGGTCGAATAGAAGCTATGACTCTGGAGTCGGTAGTATCGGGGAGTTCTTGGGTTTTATGATCAAGAACCTAATTCTCACTAAGTCTTAAGGCTACATTGAGTATGCATGCACTGTGGTTGATTTACTGACGACACTAGTGTTACACGATCCTATCTTCTTTGAAGTACTTTTCGACAAAGAATACAAAAACATATTCTATATGCTAGTCTCCTACATTCACGGGTATCTATCGAAACCATGGAGTAAGTAGTAGATCCCACTAATATCCAAACTCCTCCTCCTCATCAGATTTATCCTCTCTAAAGCATCCAAATCTCTCACTTATGAGCGTTACGCTGAGTAGTTGCTGACGAAGGGAAGTTTTCTGCCGATGGTGGTTCTCAGCAATATACCAAAGTAAATTAGTCTGCGGAGTTAAAACTTACAAATAGTTGCGAATTCAATATCGAATATGGTGAAGGATAGGTAGGTATATTGTCTCACACTCCTCTACTCGGCTGTGCAGTCTGCCATTGAACTAGTCACCTACAGCGTCATTAAGAGCTTCAGACAGGTATCTTCCTTCCTAAGAGATGTTTCGCTCACTTTGTACACAGTTGACTTTTCCAATAGTCTACTGGATTTTAGTAAGAATTCTGGTAAACTGTATAACTAAGTTCAGTTGTATGTCAAACCCTACAATGATATGTCTGACCTGAGTCCGGAAGTGATTCGACAGACGCTATCAGTAGAGATATTTGCGTATGGATTTGGCCGATCTTATGATACTGATATCCTTGAGTCTTACTCTATGATGGTGAGGTAAGGGTAGAATCTGAATGATATAAAAAATCTATTGTCGAAAATCCATAGATTCAACTGTCTGAGAGGACTCTAGTAGATAAACTCGAGGGTAATTGACTGTTGGATAGATTTATTCAGCATACTGTCGTGTACTGGTTATGAAGGGGTATCGTTTTCAAACAAACTTAGTTCATTTTTAGGACCAGAACAGACCAAATAGCCCAGTCTACAATCCATTCAGACTAACTTTGCTCATTAGATGTTTTTGGTCAATAGTAAGAACTTTGATTTGAAAGAGGGGTTTCTAAAGATGCTGGATTCTTAAACAGGATTAGAGAATTTATTGGCTTTCAGCAGATCGGTTATGGAAGGCTTTTTTAAAAAATACTCTGGGCAGTCGGATATGGATTATTAGGATGGTTTACTCAGTAAGGCTAATCTATTGGAAAAAATAATTAGAAGCATTATGATCTTGAGACCTAACAACATACTGATGCTAACCTCTGTTTGTAATCAGCTGATTACTATTATTGAATGGCTGATAAGAAATAAAAAGAAGCTTTTTGAGAATACTATTCTAACTACTCTGTTCAGTACTGCCTGTATGTTGTGTACTAAGCTTAAAATCGAGACTGCATGGGTGAGCTAATTGGTAACCTACGCCTGTACATAAAATCTCCCCACCAAATATTATCTTACAGCAGCTTCAGTTGGATTAATGTCGCTATCTCGAATGCCTAAACCTGGTCTTGATAAGATTGTGAGTAGTACTCTTCCAGTGAGTAACGAAGATGAAATGGAATTTATTTCAGGAATGTTAGTTCTCAGGCAGCTATTGGTGAACGGCTTGAATGTTTTGGGAGATTTCCAGTACTTCTAAAAGTTAAAAGCAGCAGCTCTGGGCAATTTGATGGTAGTTCAGGAGAGGGAAGAATCATTTACCTATTTCCTCTTGTGGTAACTTAACATATGTCTAACTGCCATACTTTATCAGGGCTCCAATTACAAGGTATCGGATTAGGTGATTTCTTTTCTTAGTTCTGTTTAAAAACGAATTCAACAACCGATTATTTTCGACAATATCGGTATTGAAAATGCCTACTCCAGATTTAGTCTGACTTTAGAAGTAATAAGTATGTTATTTAGCAACTAAGATAGGCTAAACACATCCTCCAGTTGTTCTAGATGCTAGGGAATTCTCCCAAATCGACAAGAAGTGTGGAATGGAGCCAGAAACAAATATAGGTTATCCTATTGAAATCAGTATTCGCCCAGATGAATAGCTTCTCTTAGTTTAGGCCGATTGGTAAGTAAAAAAGACTTTGGGATGTTGTTGCCAGGAAACCTCAGTCTTTGACGATAGATAGTCAACAGAATCAGGTTTAACCTAGATGTAATCTATATAAACTATGGTGTGAGTTGGAGCTCATAGAATGTCTCGACAGTTACATATAAATTCTGGGTAGTATAGCAGGATAAAGTGAGAGATTCGTAGTGAAGAACTGGAATTCACTGTAGAGATCCCTGAGATCGATTGAGCAGTACATATATCAGTTGCTGTCTGAGGTTAGGGAGGAGGAAAAATAGGTGACTTAACTTCTAGGGTGCCATGTAGCTCTAATCAACAGCCCCTAGCAAATACTTTAATATTACTTTACAACTAATTTCAGTCGCACCTACGACTATAGTCAATACATGGGTAGGTTGGGCATGGTTATTTACAATTTCTACAAAACCTCTCTGAGTATAGTGGACTACATTAAAGATGCAAACACTTATAGGGAGAAATAAGTTGATGTAAAGTCATATTTGAAGCATATTGAGAGTGGTGTGGTAAGGCTATCAGGATTGTTGAAAGGGTTTGAGTAGAACATCGTAAAAGAAGGAGAACTCGAGTGCTCGACTACTGCATTCTGGAATGACCTCAGAAACTCAATTAGATATAAATTGTGAATGTATTTAGACTACATTTCAACATATTTAGTTCCGTATGCTTTGATCGAATTTAACCCAAAATAATAAGAATAGATGAATAGAAATGACTTTTATGAACTAATCAGTACCCTTTTAGAAATATGGTTGCCATTATCTTGCCGATGTCTGGAGTTACCACACGGTCTCCTAGAGCCATTACTTGAATACCTTCCTTCGCACACTCTCCCGCAGTATATTAGTTAAATGCCACACTACATTTCAGTCCTGCCTTTATCGCAGCTATTGATATTCCGATTCCAGACCCACAGATTAAAAATCCTTTCTCTCCTGGCCTAATAGTTTCTGCTAGTTTTTCAGCGAAGTTCGGATAATGGCAGGACTTGTTATCGTATGTTCCAACATCAACTACTTCGAACGCCTTTTCTTTCAAGAATGCGATAAGTTCATTTTTGAGCTTGAAGCCTGCGTGGTCAGAGCCAACGATGATCCTTTTGAGCATCATTTCGAAGTATTATGGATGCAATATTTTAAATTGAACAAACTATCAACTCAAATCATTCTTCTGTGTCTAAATGAAGTTCTGGTTTTGTTGAGCGAGTACTTTTAGTAGAGCATTCTTGTCACATCAACAAGAATTTTGAGTTAGGGTCGTTATTTATAGCAGTTGCGCTTCGATGGACAGTAGAAAGGAGCACATTATCTTACATCTACACTACCTACAGTGTTCTATCTGTTTTGCTTATTTTATCTATTTTCCTTCTGCTCTTTTCGAAGTTGGTTGGTTTTCGATTTGCATACTATCTGCAAAGGCTCTACAATTTTATCGATGATCTCCTTCTACTTGGATAAAAAAGCCACCTTCTATCTCTCAAGCAGTATTGATTTTGTTTTGCGGTGGTTTATTGCTCGCACTATTCTTTCTAATTGTTTATTTTTCCTACCGGCTTACAATTGCTCTATGGACTCTTTAGCTAGAAGCAAGCTCTCTCTGGCCTACAACTCGTCCTTTATCATTTAGCTTGATTTGGACTGGTTCATGGGCCGTAGTCCCAGTTCAATCCTGGGTGTACCGTGTATGGGAGTAATCCCTCCACAGTAACTAACGCTGCTGGCCATTTGAAACACTCGGTTGGGAACCTTGAGTTGGCTATGCCTTCTAATTCTTATTTTTCGTTTTTTCTCGTGCTGATCAGGGTCAGTTGCTAGATTGCAACGAAGATCTCGATTGAGTTAACCAGAACTTGTTAGTATTCGAGTGTTTTCAGAGATGTCCCATGGGCAAAGTTCGTCTCTGCTCACTATTTTGAAAGAGTTTTTGTCATTTTACTAGCCGAAGAGCAACTCTTCCATGCAGTTAGATAATTTAACATTAAATATCGCCACTACTCTATTATTCACTAACTTCATACTCTGCGTTCGTACTAAACTACTGACACTAGATCATCAAAATATTAAGTAAAGTATTTATGCCAAGACAATCGAGATGGCAATTTGATAAGAGGCATATTTCTAATACAACTATCCAAAAGAAGCATAAAATATTGTAGCATTATCTATTTCTAGCGGCATCAAGGGTTTTTTCAAACACAGTTTAGACATTAATTTATAAACTGTAGATTTTAAAGAATAATTAGTTTGTTGAATGTCATAT
>JAOXNN020235571.1:0-11504 GCA_028571205.2 Hydropsyche betteni
TATCAATTTCGGCACTTGCACTAACCTTTGTCAACGAAATCCAAAATAAATCTAAATCAAAGATCTTGCTCTCTCTCTCTCACTCTCTCTCTCACTCCAACCGCCTGCATCAACCTCCTACCAAAATGTTTTACAAAAAAAACACCCCAAAACATTCTTTAAGTTATGCTCAATATTGAATCAATTGCAAGATATCGATTGCCTTTTTATTTAAAAATTTGACAAATAATAAAACAAATGATTTTAAAGACTATCGATATCGAAAAATAATGTAAAATATGTTTGTGCGAGTGAAATGACGTAAGTTAATCTATTTTGAAAATAAATAAATGTCTCGACTGCGAAATCTAAACGGAGTTGAGCACACCTGAATGCATCGAAAGTTTCATGCTTGTCGTGTTTATTTGGTCACGGATAATGTTCTTCCACTTTGGCCGATATATTTCGTCGCAACAAAGCGGGACAGTAGTTTCTGCTTCGGGAATTCTCGAGATTCTCGAGAAATATTTTTCCCGAAATGAGAATTCCCGAACCACAATCTCTAGGTGGGGGCAATCATTCCAATGCGGATCATGGTAAATTTTTTAAATTTGTGCCTTTTCGAAATCATCGATCTTTTTCGCAAAATAAATAAAAAAACAAATTTTTGAGTTTTTTTTATAACGTAAGCCCGATTTTCCGAAAAAAGTGGAAAATTGTTATATGTACTTGTATTATATTTAAAAAATAAGGAATTCTATTGGATAAAAAAAAGTGAGGTGACTAGTTCAATTGTAGGTACTTGTTATTGTGGATCTTTTGGGTGAAATGGCTAGTTGATTTTTATTTTAGAATGTTTTAGGTAACTTAAATATTTCTATAAGGGAGAGGGGGCATGATACAATTAAAGTATAGTAAACACTGGTTATCTTATAAAATACGAAAAAAAATTTCGTCTGCGGCATTAGAAAATTTTTTGACTAATCAGTCAAAAATATTATAAATCACTGTTATAGATTTATAATAATTTAGTTTTTAACGTAGAAAAATCTTTAAAATTTTACAAATAAAAAAAAGCTGAAAATATTTCTGGATCCATCTTTGGGTTTGAGGTTCATAAAAAATCGGGATTTTCGTTACGAAAAAATATTGAAGTTCGTTATTATCCTTTTTTTGAATAAACAATTTTGAAAATAAACATTTACGTATTTAGATGAAATGCATTATAGGTGTTTACATTAAGTTTCTTAATTCGTTTGCGTGGGAAAGTGATACGTGACAGTTTTTACAAATTGTTTACCCTTAGAACGTCTAAAAATGCTAAAAGTTCAGATGACAAAAGATGCTACTGAACTGCTGTAAACCCGGAACTCTTTAAGATATGGATAAAAATCGATAAATATAACATCCAATCTGCACGCGAAATTCATAAAAAAAAATAATTTCCACACTCATAATTCATGTCGAAATACATATTTGTCAATAAATAATTTATGTACCTCACATTATCCAATTCATTTTTGATTATGCACGTTTAGTATGCGCGTCACAAAATAAATAAATTATCGGGCCGAATAATCATTTATCGATTCCGAGTTTACAGCAAAACGAAAAAAGATCGATTATCGCTAATATAGCAAAAAGGTTCTTTAAGGACGACGATCCATTACTTGTGGTCGCGAAACTTTGGTGATTTCGCAAAGTCACATTGACTTTTACGACTAACCATTTGCTAAGATCAACTTGGATTTGTCGACATATTAAATCGTCGTAGTCCCGCTTGTATTGTTAAGCATGCCGAAGAAATTATGGGATTTCAATGTTTTTAATGAAAATGCCAATTTTTGTTTCGAGAGCGACACGCAAAATGAAGCATCGCATAACTAACGAATCCAGTTTCAATTTTTATTTTCGCGAATTCATAAGCTTTACTTATTTCATACGTGATTTTAAACATTCAGTTAAGTGTCAGTAATCAAACTTGTGTTATTCAGTAACAATTATGTATCAATTAAAACTTCGAACAAATTTGAACTTCGACTTATATTAATAATCATTATATGATATACGTGTATGTGTTTTAAATATATCACACGACGTTGGTGGAATCTTGCGTTTTTTGAGAATCAATAAGGACTACTCATTTCATACATTACTAATCAAGTTCGTTATCCTGCCTCGATGGGTTGTTTGGAAATAATTACATATAAATTTAAACTTCGAGTAATTGAACTGTGAATTATATTAATCATTATATTCGTGAAGGATGATATACGTATTTAATATAATATATGAGCTTTAAATATTATATATCACGCAACTTTAGTGGAATCTTGTGTTTTTTGATCATTCATATGGATTTCTCATTCCATACGTGATTTATACGTTACTAATCAAGTTCGTTATTCCACCTCAATGCGTTATTTGGAAACAATTACATATTAATTTAAGCTTCGAACTTATATTAATAATCATTAAATTCATAGCGGATGATAAACGTATATGAATTTTAAATATATCACGCGACGTTGGAGGAGTCTTGCGTTTATTGAGAATTAGTAAGGATTACATATTTTATATGCGATTCATACATTCGGTTAAGCGTTACTAATCATGTTCGTTATTCCGCTTCAATGGGTTATTTGGAAACAATCATATGTAAGTTTGAACTTCGAATAAATCGAAATGTGACTTATATTAATTAATATCACCTTCGATCATTTTATTCACGATGGATGATATACTTATATGAGCTTTAGATATGATACGCAACGTTAGTGGAATTTTCCGCATTTTATGAATTAATAAGGTTACCTTATTTTATATGCGATTCATGTATTCGGTTAAGCGTGGCTAATCAAGTTCGTTATTTTGCCTCGATGGGTTATTTAGAAACAAATATATATCAGTTTGAAATTCAAACGAATTGAACTGTGATTTACTATTACTGTGATTTATTATTATTCATTCACGACGGATAATATACACATATGAGTTTTACATACATAATGCTATGGAACGTTTCTATAATTACGTTTTCTATGAAAAATATAAAAAATTCAGAGTATTTTGTGAAATTTAAGCAACATCTGATATCCGTATCAAAATATTTTTGTTTTCAATTAGCGACTTTCATTTTTTAGAATGAGTTATTTTACGATTTAGAAAGCCTAGCCTTATCTCTATAGTTTTCAATATCCTTATTAACCAAATTTCGACAATCTATACAAGTCTTCTTCATTCTTAAATAGGTATATCGTCAGACACGTCAACTGTCACATTCGACAGATGACTTTAAACAATTGACTTTTAATCACACTAACAAAGGAGGCCGACATACCAAAAGATGACGTTAAATTTAACAAAAAAAAGTAAGATTTTTTTTTGCGTTTTTTTATGGGAAAAACGATTAGACAAACGTTGTGTAACATAATATACAAAAAGAATGAGCGAAATGCCATTTTGGACGAGAATAAAATTACATGTAACCTTTTACGTTATTTTTTGCACATTGCTAAGATAACAGTCGTGCAAAAATTCAAAATGAAATTTTGCCCGAGACAAAACGCTGAAGTTTTTTTTTTAGAAAATTATCACGCATGCTGAATTTGAATTTTCGCGCGCAAATTAGAAGTTAATGTACAATTTCGCATTAATTATATGAGATTTATATGCGAGACTTCGGAAAAGGCTTTGGATCGTTCAATGAATTTACATTATGACATCGTTTAAGTGTGAACTTTTCATTAAAGTTTGAATTTTTTTTTTAATTTTATCCAATAAAAACCAAGGTTTTAGAAAAGTAAATTATTCGTCCTTTCTACGGGTTTTGCATGAGCTGCAATTTTATTAAGGAATGGCAAATAATAAAATTCTATTAAAAAATGCTCATCCCAAATGTTGACAATTGTTATTTCAGGATAAGCACTTTCTGTACTAGAGTTTACACGCAAGTGCTTAATGCGATTATCTTTGACAAACTCAAAAAGAACCTTTCCATTGGATGGTTCTTGAGACGTGTCGTGTACCACTTTTTTCCAGCAATCAAACGTGTAGTTAACCACATCAGCTCCTAGTACGCACCATCCAATAGGGCCTGAAAAAAATCCAGCTGTTGCTAAACTCGTTGCTCCAGCGGTGGTTGATGAAACCGCTACAGCACTTGAGGCTCCAGCGATACCACCTGCTATAGCTCCTGTGGTAGTCGATCCAGCTACTGCACCCACAACTGCGCCAGAGACAGTTCCAATGGTTCCTCCGGCTGCTCCTGCACCAGCCACGGAAGCAGTCAAAGAGGCAGCCGCAGTGCCTCCAATTGCTATGTTTGCAGCGACTGTTGAGCCCACTGCTGTACCAGCAGTTATCCCCGTTGTCACTGCAGCAGGACCAGCGGCTGCTGCTCCCGCTGCAATAGCCGCAGGACCAGCGGCTCCTACTGTTGCAACTGTTGCAACTACTGCGACAGTTGCTGCAACCATTTTTCGGGTGATCCGTCCGTGATAGAAAATAATATTTGAGTCGTCGAAATATACAAAATCGAATGTAAGATGTATCACATCGAAAGGATTTGTGGTTATGATGAAATCTGTACGAGATATCGAAAATTTCACAATGGTGGGGTGCGATGACTAAAACTTTATTTTAGGCTCGCTATTGGTCGACGCTTTTGGAATCAAGCCATCTGTATTATATTTTTCATCGCGGATGTTGTATACTTCTTAGTTTTCGTTTCAATTATATTATATTAAAATAATAATTAACTCCAAAATATATTTTTTTTTATGTACTTCTTAGAATGTATCCCTTTCCTTTCGTAAGTCGATAAACTAGTTCCAAGGGAATTTTTTTCGTTCTTTACTGATATTATTGATATAAATCTATGCCATTCAAAACAGTATGAAATTTATTTATTATTTTGATCAAAATTTAAATTATTTTATCGAAAACTCAAATGTGATCAATTTTCAGAAAGTATTTTTGCCGCAAGTATGCCGAAAGTATTTCTGTATTTCTGCCGAATGAAAACAAAGTCCGAAGTAAAAAACGAAATGGAACAATCCATTTACGATTAAAATTCCAATTGCATTTTAGCATCATTTTTAACGAACACTTACTGATTTGTCTATGCAGAGGATAAAATTAATGATAAATTTTACTAGTTCATTTTACAAGAAACAATAAAACGGTTCAGATTTGGTGACTTAGCGCCGGATTTCAAATTTGAAATTTAATAATTTCAAATTTGGTAATCCAAAAAACTGAGTGCATAACAATCTTATGAACGTTTATGACCATGACGATATATGGCAATTCTTTTTATCTTGCGATTTTTATTTACATTTTCTGTTAGTTTTAAATGATTTTCTGGGTTTTTTTTTTATTAAAAAAATCAATAAATTATAATCTCTAGAGTGGGGGCCATTGCCCCCATGGCCCCCAAAGTGGATCTGCCACTGATGCGTTTATGGGTTAAGCCGAACGTATCTTATTCAATCAGGTATTCAGATCGAGAATGTTTTTTTTCTGTAGGTGTCGCTATATTGACATGGTGCGGGATGATAGCATAGTGACCTCCTTTTTTAGTTTGATCATTGAGTGGGCAACCCTTGGGAAAATAAAGTGTTTATTTTTTTGCAAAAATTGGACTCGAATCTATAACTGCTTATCGATTATGTAAGTGAAAAATATTAAAATAATTACACTAGTAGTAAAAATTGCTTGTTTTTCAAATTGAAAATACATAAATAAAAATGCGTTATTTTAAAACACCAAAAATCACACAGCGTGTAAAAATAAACACAATACTTTATTTTTTAAAATATACAAAAAAGTTTGTTTCAAATTGTATAGGTTTACAAAAATCGATTAAATTTTAATTATTGAAGTTATTTTTCAAGTAGATCATAAAAATTAAAGAAAAAACTAAATTTACTTGCGAATTAATAATAATCTGGCCACTTGTGTTGTCCTCTCTTGGAGTCTCAGTGGTCGTTTCACCTATCGAAAAATACAACGAATAAATTGAATGGTAACTGATTTGAAAAACTATAAAACTTTTGAATTTTACCTTTTACTGTAACTTTTATTTTCGCCACGGCATCTCCTTCTACATTCGAGGCCTTACATTGATACTCCCCTTCATGCGACTTATCCGTGATATCCATAAACAACTTGACTTTTCCACTTTGTCTTAATTAAAAATATATTTTATATTAGTAGACTACTTCAAATAATATTAAAAAAAAAAATGTTACTAACTCATAATTTTGTTCATTTATTTTTTCATCGTTTTTTAACCATGTAGCTGTTACTGGGACTAGGCTATCTATGATACAAAACATCGTAAACTTATCATACATGTTTACGGTAATCTACAACAAAACATTGTTTTATTTCATTTGAAATTTTAAGTGCATTACTTTTATAATAAAACTCACTTCGTTATTTATAGCTACATTTTTTTCTGAAAATTTCAGTGTGATAAAGGGTTTTTCTGAAAAAGGTTTAAAATAATATTTAAAAAACTAAAATTTCTCAGAAAACGTTTAACATTACTTTGTGTAACTTACCTGGCTTCTGTACTTGAATGGCTGTCTTCGATGTTCTTTTTATAATGTTTCCATTTTTATCCAATCCTTTTATCTATTATTTGTTTAAATATATATATAGACAATTTACTTAAATATTTTGCTAATATTCGGATGTGTGCTTCATAAGAAATCTACTCACCACTATATAAAAAAATCCGTCCCCTATTTGAAAATCTTCAGTTTTATATAAATTTGAATCAGGAGAGTTTTGAACTAATTTCAGCTCTAAATTATGATAAGTTTTTTTAGAAAAATCATCTATTTGGACAGAGTTTAATTGTTGAACACTATCTTCACCAACTTTGATTTGTACAAGTATGCTATTATTTGCACCTTCATAATGTTTTAAGATAAATGATTTTAATCAACAATAGTGATATTAAATTTTATATATTTTCAACATAAAATGACTTGCTTAAAAATTAAAAACAATTTTAATTCACCTGAAAGAGGCCTGTGAGTAGTTTCAGACATGGATATAGCTCCTTTTGCAGAAAAACCATATTCTAGTTTTATTTTAGAAACACCAGTAATTTTCAACGAGTGCGTTTCATTACTTCCATATTTCACTATCCACACTCCTGTAGATGGAGATTTAACATCAACAGCCTGTGAAACAAATATAATATCATATGAATAAATCAAAAATTTAATGGTTGTTTTATTTACATACTTTCATTTTCGATAAATCAAGAATTATTTCAACTGTGGATTGATCATTAACTAAATCTCCTTTGGGATTAAAAATTTGCAATTTTGGATTTCCACCCGAAACTATTGCTGAAAAACTTTTTAATGTATCATCTACCATGACCTATCGGTAAATAAAGTATAAAATAAGAAACTATTAAAAAATTAATTTTAATTATATATATATATATATAAATATTTTTTACAACATACCTCTTCTTGAAAATTGCCTCCTGAACTAATAACATGGCTAATATCTATCCTATCTTTATCCAATATTTTGTTAGCATATTTTAATGCCTGAAAAATAAATAATATTTACTAACAGTTTGAAAAAATGGTATTTTATCGATATGAGAGGTACTTCATAAATATCACTAGCTCCATCCAAATGAAAGACTTGTCCTGAACTTGCTTTAGCTATTGACTCATATTTTTCATAGCCATTTTGATGACACCCTTTCCTCACTAAAAATACTACCTTAAATTGTCTATTAATAATGAATACGACTATTTCATATTACTAATTACTATTAACCATACTCACTTGACTCTGACGTCGCTGAACTAAGTTTGTTATGTCATTTTCTAGATGTTCATCTTTAGGTGCAGCATCTGTCATTAGGTATATATAAGAAGAAATCAATGATTTCTGTAATGCAAGCTTCAAGCCAGCCAAACTTGGTTCATCGCAGTCATTATAGCCATCATTATATACTTTTATATTTTTAATTGCATTTCTGAGATCTTCTTTATCTTTAGAAATTACGGCAGGACCAATAACTAGAAAATCATAAATGATATTTCAATACAAATTAAATCAGTTTTTTAAGCATAAATTATTATTATTACAAAAAATTATGTACTAATATAAGTACCTGGGTCATTAAATGGCACTAACACATAATCGGTAATTGGAATATCTGGATTTGTTGCTATTGTATCTAAAATAATATCAGATCCGTTTCGAAAGTATTCCAAATCATCAGTCATTGAACATGTGGTGTCGAATATAAATACTAATCCTTGTTCATATTCATCCATATATGAAGAATATTGGCACGTGAATATTGCAAAACATTTAAAAAATAGCAGGAAACTCAGCAAGAAACCCTCCATGGTGTAACAATACTGAAAACTAGTTTCAGATTGTGATTATTAGCAATTCACTAATATCATATCTCGGTGAACTTAAAATTATCGTACTTTAAATTGACCCGACCAAATTAAACTGACGACTCAGCATGTAAATATATGCTGCTATTTTCCTTAAAATATTTGACACAATGTCATTGACAATATGATTAATAAGTTAATAAGAATTTCCAGATTCGCAAACTGTAAAAACCCAGTTTAATTACGCTATCAAAAAATTTCTCAATTTACAAAATGTATCAACATGCTTTTATACAGCAGACATAGTTATTAGCGCTGAAATTATGCTACAAATGATTATTTACGGCCTGGATATGGTCATGTCCGGTTTCCGGGTTGATCGAATTTTTCGTATGTTAATATGAAAATAAATAAAACCAAACATTGAAAATTATATTTTATGTGAAAATTATCTCCCTTTTTCATAAATTTATTATTTTAATAACAAAATATTAAAACAAGAGTGATTATATGTACTTATATTAAAAAATGGCAACATTTTCATAAATCTTTTTATATTTAATTTCAGTCTCAGTAATTGATATTTCTTATCAAAATCACTATTTGTGATGCTGTAAAAACATAATATTACTTCCATATCAATGTTATTCACATTAAAACCATTACCGTTATCTGTGAAAGTGGTTATCAATATAATTACCTCATTATTGTAGCTTATATAAAACAATAAAATAATTATGGCGTCTTGAAATCCAAGTATGTATGTAATTATAAAATTTCACAAATGTAGAATGATGAAATGTTTATTCTTACTTTTCTTAAGTCAAAATAGCCAGAAATTTCTATAATAGAATTCAAACTAATTAAATCAATTAAAACATTCTGAGAGCTCATTACAAAGCACGACCAAATTTGCAGTTTAATCCACTTAGTACCTGTAAGCCGATATATCGGCTTTCAAAAAACCATATTTATTTCCTTATTTTATATATATTTTGAGCAAAAAAATAAATTTCGTATTAGGACATAATATTCCTATGTTGATTAATAATTAATTATTGTAAATACCTAGCGATTTATGTAATTTTGAATATAAACACATAATTGAACAAATGAAAATTTTCCTCGCATAGATTCCTAAATATGGGATTATTGAAATTTTACTTTTATTTTTTGCATGTAATTGGAATATTGATCATGTAATGAAATGTAATTTAACTGTTTTTTGCATTCCTTTTTTAAATTATTTTAATTGAAATATTTTTTTAATCTAGATAATTTATTATACATATTTCTCAATGGAATATTAAAAAAAATCATGAAAAATACTTTAGATTTTAGCAGCGTTGGGAGAAATATGAATATCATCAAAACCAGAAATTTTTTAGGGTAATTTTTGCAAGTTATCGAAAATTTGCAGGGCACTAAAAGGATTAATTATTCAGTCTATCCATCATCGGTAATTGTAGGCAGTGGCGAACCTTCAAGATTCTAGAAGATATTATTTATTGACAGTGCATCATAAATAAATAATTTGGAATAAACCAATCGCCAATTTGCATTCAACTGATTTATTCTATACGTATTACAAGCACTTACTATAAATTGGGTAAAAATAATGAATAAAACAATAGATATATTTTCAGTTTATTTATTCATTAAAAAAAAAAAAAAAATACATTCATTATTTTATTTTATTTCCGAGGCCTATTTTGCTGCCTCTGGTCCCGAGGGAAATTCCTCGGCGGTGGCGTACGTATACGCCGGTCCTTTTTAGACCTGTTCCTTACTACCTTACTATGAATTGCGCATGAAACGCAATAATGCAATTTTGCATAAAGTTTAGGCAGTTGATAGTTGGCTGTAAAAATAAAAAAATTGATTAATAGAAATTAATTTGTAAGCAATAAAAATCATGTGAAGCTGTGTATAATTACAGTCATAAGAGGCCTCCATGATATCTCGTACCGCGGCTGCCTCCACAATATTCCTAATCACAAACTTCTTGATGGCCTTATCCTTGGGCACGCATCGGGCACAATTAGTGCAGCGGACGGGTTCTGTGTGTCCCCGCCCGCTTTTCGAACGCCCGGCATTTCGACGTTTACAAGTCTGAAACAAAGCACAATTCTATAAGTATCTAAAGTACAAGTATAGTTTTGCAGAAAGCTGCCAATAAGGAACACGAAACAGACAGTTATCACAAAAAATGCAAATCCATATTGTTTAGGCAACCAGATAAATAATTATCACCGTACTAATGATCACATTCACTGAATTTCATAATCATAGTCAATATTTTCTCCCAATCTATACCAATATTATTTGTATATAGTGTAAATACTTTGATATCGGAACAGAGCATCACAAAAAAGTGGTTCCCTACTTACGGCTCCATGTTGACAAAATTTATGTACTTGGCTTTTCATTTTCAAATCCATTAAAATAAAATTATTTCCCTAGACGACGCTCACAAAAGGAGGGCGATCCTCTTCAAAAAAAAAAAAAAGGGACGCCTAATCAGCCTATAAAATGCCCCATTCATGAGCTTGTAAATATTTTAGGTTAGGCGCAAAGCCATATGCCTTTCACGAAATTGAATCGATCCATCATTTGATCACCAAAACAACACAAATCGTACATTCGCATTTAATGAGGAAACTCAAAAGCGAAGCAGCAAAGAGTATATTTAGAAAACTTAAAAGAGAACAGAAGCGTGACTTACCATGGCGATGGCGGCCGGAAGAGGGTCGAAACGTAAGCACGTCAATTGTACGGTTCGGTGCCATGCAATCGTACCAACTGCAAATCAGCTTTGTGAACGAATAGGTGTATTGATGATATCAAAAAAAAAAAACACCCAATAAAGAATTTGCAATATAGACTTCATTCAGATATCTCCCAAAACTCTTGGATTTACTACTTGCTACTACAATGTGACTATGGGTCTTATATGCTAGAGAGATTACAAAGGTAAATAGACATCATCATGCGATGTGGCAAACACATGAACTATTAATATTATTGAATACAAATGTCTGCCCCGCGTTTTTGACAGCTCAAATTGGGTTGTCTATACAAATCGCGAGGATAGAACCTAGGGCGCGCATATTCACAGATATACCTTAA
>JAOXNN020235581.1:0-11504 GCA_028571205.2 Hydropsyche betteni
ATTTGGCTTTTGAATGTTCTAAAATCCTCAAGAATATATTTGTTAATATATGATCATAAATTTGAGTATGAAAACAAACTATTGCAGATGGCAGATCCTCATTATAAATACTTCTAATAATAATAGTCTAAACCTCTGTTGAATCAATCATATGTTCTTCGACGTATTTAAGGGTCCCATTTCTTTAGTGCGATACGAAGTTTGACCTTTCCACCAACCTTTGTAATTGTCACTCCGTCATTAACTTTAGTCCCATACAAACTTATCGGATTTCCTCCTAAATAAACCACTTTCATTACCTATCCACAAATGCTACAGATTCTTGAGATCACAGATATGGTCTACCCCATAATCGTCGATTCCACATTTATCTATACTAACTTCTGGCTTACAGACAGATAATTAATTAAGATCCTTGAGTTGACTTATTGCCTGAATACCCAAGAGTCCTATTTAGTTTTACCCTGCATCAAACCAACACTACCAATCCATAGGAACTTCAAATTCGTTATCTTTGCCAAGTAAGTAGCACCGATATCAGTCAGATCATTATTAGTCGTACGGATTCTTGAAAGATTTTGTAGTCTGGATAGTTCCTTAGCGCCTTTATCACCAATGTTACACCAACTTATTTCCAGGCTTTTCAAGTTTAGGAGGGAACTAAGATGTTTGGCTCCGATGGGGCCGATTTTATTACTGCCTGAATGAATGCCTTATTACGAATATCTAATCTCTTAAGTGTTTTAATTTTGGATATACTCAGAGCTCCCTCACTTGTTAAATTACTCTCAACTGAGTAAATATTCAGTTACACAACCGAAGATGTTTTAAACTATTCATTGTCTAGAGAACCTTGGCACCTTCATCTCCAATAGGGTTCCGGTCTTCGTTAAAGTATTGATACCTAATTTCAACCACTGTAATTTTGTGAGTGTTGTTATCTATTAGAGCCCATATCTGGTAATATTGTTTCCGCCTAAGTTAAATTGATTTTACTCAGATTTAGTGAGGTGATCCGTCCAAGTCGAGGCAAACTATTCAAGTCTTTGTCGCTAAGGCTGCAACTGACTATGTGAAGAGTTTTGAGGTTTGAGCATCGCTATAATCTAAAGAAAGACAAAATCCAATCCTCTGTGTCGCTATTAGAAAAGGACACCTAGTTGGATTTGTTAGCAAGTACATCCGAAATCTGAGCCTAAACATAGGGGGAAAACTTGCCAAGCTGAGCCTACTTTAAAACGGTCCCTCCCTGTTCTTTAACTATCCTGCTAAGCTTCCCCAAAGCCTACTCGTATTTCCAGAATATTTTGGTAAGCTACTTCTGTTAGTTTTTCTGGAGATATGAGTCTATCATATTCTTAAGAACAGAAACTTTTATGCTTGAAGTGGACAGACCCGCGTGACTCACTAAGTCAGAATACTGATGCCTATCACTAAAATTCATCAATTCATTCTAGTACTCATCGGTAATTGTTTTTAGTCTTGTTAGTAAATTGTTGGCAAGTTTTAGTTTTTCATCGTATTGAGGCCTCTCACTAAACAAAAAGGACTTAATGGACTGGTAGAAGGATTGTTTTTTAACTTATTACTTTTTTTCTTAGATAATAGTAATTTTCTTATGAAGTAAAGCAATTGCACCTGATTTTGTGTTCTTCGACTTTTTTAGTAATTCATAAACTTATTTGCCAAGTTTTGACCTTTGCTAGCGATGCTTAATTATGAACTACGGAATGGAACGAATCTTATGAGACTTAGTCTTAGATCCTACACGTGTTTTGAGGCAAAGCTAACAGAAAATACGCTAAGAACACTCCATGTCAAGACAGACGTATTTGATGCTCTGTGATTGATGGTTGAGCTGGGGACAGGCAGTCTATATGTCAACTTTTTCTTGCATTAACAATAATAGGACCAATCATAAGATTTGTCACTTAATGAAATGAATATTATATTTAAGCCATACACGTGTTCGATTCTCCTGCTTTAATCTAACATCAAGTGACTGCAACAGTTTTTAAATCTCTTTCTACTTGATTTGTATCAGTCATTTGACGACGAATACATGATTTCTATTACTGTAAACGATATTTATTATCCTGAAAAATGGGGCAGCGAAATAGCCAACAATCTTCAATATCTCCTAAGTTTGATCCATGTTCATAGCAACCACTATCAATAATCCCTATCTAAAACCCTAGCTCATTTGATGTCTTGAGAGTTTATTTAATATAAAATTAGGACGCTCAAGAATAGAATACATTATATAATATACCGTTGAATGAGCAACCAGCTAACCACCATCAACGACTACTAGATTGGTAGGAAGTTTCCTAACATTAGGCAAAACTTTGGGAGAGGGTACATTTGGCAAGGTAAAGCTGGCCACCCACCGTCTCGTCAAGTAGCAGGTAGCCGTCAAAATCCTCTATAAGAACCGCATCACCTAGCCCTCGGACGTCGAGCGAATCACCCGTGAGATCGGCATTTTGAAAACAGTTTCGCATCCTAACGTAGTTCGCCTGTTCGAGATTATATAAACAAAGGAAGAAATTTATCTCATTATGGAGTACGCCCACCAAGGCGACCTTATTGGATACATTCGGCTGAGGGATCGACTGAAGGAAGAATAAGCCGCTAAAATATTTAACCAGATCCTAAATGCAGTAGAGTACATCCATTCTATTGGAGTTGCTCACAGGGATCTCAAGCCGAGCAATATACTGGTGGCGAAGGATGGGGTTATTAAGCTTGCCGATTTCGGTCTGTCCAATATGTACAAGGAGGGATCTAAACTTACATCGCCATGTGGGTCGCCCTGCTATGCAGCACCCGAAGTGATTTAGGGTAAATCGTATGAACCACTCACCTCTGACATTTGGTCGATGGGTGTGGTACTATTCATGATGATAGCAGGATATTTGCCTTTCCAGCACAAAAACACTCATTCCCTCTACAAATTGATTCTCAACGCCAAGTACTAGGTTCCGAAGGGGATGTCGCGACTGGCGGCTGATTTAATCGATATCATATTCAAAACCAACCCTTCAAAGAGGGCACGCATAAGATAAATCAGAACACATCCCTGGATGCGATTGAATCTCCATCCACTACAATAAACATCCATGCCTATCCAAATGAACCACATAGTTCTGAATGACAAAGTCCTACAGATCCTGGGCTTGTCAGGACACAAGATAGATTAGGTCCTGTAGCAGGTTAAGAAAAACAGGCATGGTAAGCTAAGCACCCTGTACCACCTGTACTGTCTGAAGTCCCCCAAACAACTGGAAGAGTTATTAAACAGTATGTAGAAGAGATAACCAGCTCGGATAACCCAACGGACAATGTCCATTGAACTGCGAAATCCAGCCTAAAGCAGCCATTCAGCTAGAAAACTATTAAGGAGAACACCTCGGGAGTAGAATCCTGTAATGAGGAAGTCAACTTCGAGGGACAGAAGTAGAACTAGCAACCAAGTTATTAAAGGAACAACTTATGTCAAGCTTAACAAATCGAATAATACTAATAGTTCGATAAGCGGACTCAATACTTAGTCGTTTAGCACAGAACTAAGTAATACCCTGCCTACGAATGAAGATAAAAAATTATTAGGCTCTACCTTCGATAAATTCTCTGCAAATGTAACCAACCATACCTCCAACGATAGTTTTAGTGTCTAAAGGAAAATGTCAGTAGATGGTAAAGTTAAACGAAGGTTTAGTTTCGTCAAGAGAAGCGCAGACTGTAATATGGACACCTACAACGGACCATTCAATTTGTAAAATGCAGTAGAGTTGGAACCTTCATAGATAAAATCCAAAATTATGGCGTACGCTAAGATCCATCGTTTCAGCTACAACTAAGTAGATAAATCACTGATAGAATTACAGATGGGTGAGGAGACCCAACTCACCATCCTCCTAAACCGGCTACAGAACTGCCCCGGTGTAGTACTGGTAAGGTTCAACAATGGGGAAGGTTCATCCTTGCCCCGGAAGATCCTCTCCCATCTCCACTCTACTGACTGATTTGATCCTAGTTATCCTTTAATATAATAGCATTGACGTAATCAATGGAACAGATTGCTCACCAAAAACTGACTGAGTTTGTCAGCCTCCTAGCGAAAACTGTCGGTAGAGATAAGGTATTTGGGGAAAGACGCAGCTGTTGAGGATCTTACAGTATGGAATGCTCTTCCTAGCTGAGAATTAGTTCGACAAGAAGAATATTGATAGTGCGTTGCTAGGGAAGAAGTATCAGAGAGTGAGCAACTAGATGAGGACAGTCAGGAAAGTTCTTAGGCTTCTTAGAACGCTAGAGTACAGTAGGAAAGTGATGGGTGGTATGAGTAAAATATTCAAGAAGCAGTTCAAGGATCAAAACGACCTCGTAATAACTGTATTTGGGATGCTGTCATCACTCTTCACCTTTTTGTTCTTCCTCAAAGACCATCGAGTCTACTTGGCTTAGGTATTTATATATTGCATTTAGATTGGGGTCATATCCAAGGATAACTGGGCCTCCAACTACCATGCCAGTTTCAAATATTGGATGTGGGAGTGTATATTCAGCACATTAAGGGATATTGCTGAGCTAGTGATTATAAAGAATGTACCTGAAAATGAGATGAGCAAGAAACAAGTGGAGAAGAGGACTGCGTAACTGTGCCTGGATATTATCAAGAATATCCTAGATGCGCTTATTGGGTATGCTCGCATAAAACCAGGCACACTCTCTCAAGGTTCAATTGGATTTGTTGGGTTTGTGACTTCCCTTATTGGAGTCTACCAGGTGTGGAATTAGCAGAATGGATCCGCAATAGGCGAAACGACCTCTAACACAAATATCTTCAGGAGCGCCAACATTAGTAATTGATGCTAAGCTTGAATGCATAATGCTTAGTAAATAATCTAAAATTGAGAGAGGGTTTCATAACATATATTAATTCATAATCAACAAAAAGATGGTTTCCTCATGGGATGAATTTTATGCTTAGACTATCTCTCAGGAAGGAACATCCCCTTGCTTTTAGGTCTCGCAAGCGACCTGACCATACTGAGTTGGTTATTGGCTTTCTACCCCAAATATAATCTATTCGTTAGTTGCGGGTCCCTCAATCTTTCCTCTATTTACTACTGCATGCTCATCGAAGACTTGTTCCGTCCCATCTCCGATATCTTCACGGGATGTCCAGGCAACTTATTCTACTAAGATAATAGTCCGTTCTCCCCCTCGATCATCTGTTATAGCATATTGATGTAATCTTACTTTTATTTCAAGTCTTTTGCGTGCTTCTACTTCAGATCCTACATTTCTCTTTTATGGGCCTGAGTTATGGAATAGTGTACCTACTTGAGTTACGTAATGGTTTGTTAGTGCTGATGAGTAAGATCTTTGATTTGTTTGGCAGCTTATCGTCTCAGATTGACCATGCCCTCCTGGGGCTTACGCATGTTGGCACTGTTACTATTTTATTTATCCTCATCCACCGGTTACTTTTTCCTTCTGAACTCGGAAGCCATCTAACGAATTTCCTATTAAATATACAATATCACCCTTAATTTTAAGCTAGAAGTCTAAGAGAAATAAAGTTCAACGTATTTAAATATTTCGGGCTGTTTGAGGGATGTTTTAATGTACACATTATATTGAATCAACTTTAATAGACAAGTTCGAAATGGTTGTTCCGCCAGATTGTGCTGGTCCCATTACTTCTCTTTCCTGAGTTTATGAATGGATCTAATGCGATTTTGAACGCATTATCCAACATTTATGGGATAATCCTACTCAAAAGGGATGATGACAGCTATAGGCAGGGATTAGTGTTGACCTCGATCAGCCAAGGTTTGAGGTCTTCATCAATCATAAAGTCCAGCCCATAAATTTAGAAGGCGTCCTCCGACTTATCAGCTCCCAATCTGCCCTGGGTAGAGAGGAAGATATCCCGACATAGATTCTTCATTTTGGGTACAGCTTCAGTATAGAAATCTTTGTTAGAGTTAGTGGTAATGTATTTAGCTAACTATTGGTAGGAGAGCTTGTTACCAGGCTCGTATTTACCATAGTTCTATCCGTGTTTTTGAACCGCATCGTTTGTAAGGTGGATCATCTTATCAGTTTTCTTAAAGCTAAATGGCTAGGAGGCTGTCCGGATGTATCCTTATTCGTACCAGTAAGCTTTGAGATTTCTGTTCATCTGAACAACGAGAGCATAACAACGGATATCGAATTTACGCTCATTATAGAGATACGGACGGATGTAACTTTGTACGATGTAGGTATGCCTAGTTTTGATTCCCTAAAGATGTGCTTGTACCTATGCTGCTCCACGATGAACTGTAATACCGTTGCCTCTATTAGTAAATTCACCAGGTTTAACGATCCAAAGGCTCTTCTTTTTTGGTAGGTTGGCACTGTACTCTAAAAACTTAGCAAACTGTTCATCATCTATTCCTGAAACATGGAACGTTAAAGGAATGTAGTCGAATGGGTCAACATTCAGAGATGTATACCATTTGCTTAAATTCTTAAACAGAGCCTTCTTGTTAGTAATTATTGGATTCTAGGGAAGATGATTAGACAGTTGCAATTTTTTTGCATTATGCTTAAATAATGTCTGATCGTTCAACCTCTTAATCAACATGACGATATCACTGGAAGTGATTTTTTACTCTGTTGGGAACAGTAATTTGAGGACGCACTGGCATTCTTAAAGAGCGGCAATATAGCGCTTATTAACACTGAGTCGAGCTTCAGTTGGAAGTCTTTGGCTTGCCTCAGCTACCAGCGATTTTTGACGGAATTAAGTCCACGACAACGTGTTATCCTTCTCCTATTCTGTAACGATATTCCACCAAGGCCTACTCTTCAGTATCTGTTTAACCAGCACACTGTTATTACCTTTCTCCACTAAAGCCTTGAAACTTTCCTAACTGCATTCAGCAACCAGTCCGAATCCAGCACAAATTAGCCTATTAACCAGCCTGGTCATCTACTCCCCATCGATATCTCCTTGCAGCTTATTGAGCGTCTTAATTATATGGGGCACCTTCACCCTATCAGCCTTCGTCGAGTTGTTAAGACTGTTTTAATTTTTGGGGGAATAGGCACGAGCCTTCGAGATGAGTCTTTTAGGCCTTTCAACCGAAAATACCTTATGGGACTACCTAGCCTATTTGGTTTATTTAGTAGGAATACTCGACTACTCGGTAGGCTCATTCTTCCGGACCTGGATGGTTTTTATCTGGATTATACCTTACTTGGGCTGGTAGATGTATTTCAACTGTTAGCCGTCCTCCAGCTTGTTGGTGGACATAGCTGTAGGCTTTTGGACGGGCAGAAGAGGCCTGATTTCTAGGCCAGTTATGGAAAATGCTTTGGGTTTGATGGATCTGTCGATAGGGGAGCTATCAAACTCTACTTTGGAGACTCTGGGCAGTCGAACGTGCTTGGGTTAGGCTGCCGGTCCGTTGTTAGGCTTCATTTATTCAATATGATTATAAACTTATGGATCAGCTGCAATAATTACCACTTAGATTAACATAGGATAAGTAGTAATAATCTGCACTTTAGGATAGGAATTGGGTTGTGAGTGATCCTTAAATACTATGAAACTAGATAATAAAGTATACAGTAATCGACACAGTTGTAAAACTACACAGTCCCCCCCCAAATTATTTATCTATTTTACCTATATTTATAGCAACATATCCAACCCAGTGAATAATCGACATTCCCAACAACATCCTCAATAAATTGATGAATGATAATAGAGTCCCAATTCCCTTCAGCTTTTACAAACAATGTAAATAACTTAATTATTATTTAAACACCCAGTATCGTTAAATGAAAGCCTATCTCAAAGACTCCAAACGAGTCAACAAATCCATAGCTGGCAAGAATACTCTCCTTAATGCCGCCTACCACAGCTATAGCAAATCGAAGAAGAAAATCCTCAAGGATAACTCTCCTTCCCGTTACAAATAGTAATAACTCAAAGAAAAACAATCCTTCAGTAGAGAAAGGCCTAGGGAGAGTTTGAATAAAATGCTCGACCAACTCAACAACCTTACAGGTTCTAAGAAGAAGACTGCAGGACCATGCAAAACGCCCAAGAGTGGGCATACTTGGTTAGTTAGATAAACTAGGCAAACTGATGTAGAAAGATAGACGAAGTCTAAGAGTAGGTTAGAACGGAGGGACCTTAACGTCATAATTCCGAACTTTTAAAGCAGCGTCAGTCCCAAAGCTTATGAAAATGCGTTCATCCACGCCGAACGATCATTCCATTCGTCGAAAGCAGCGAATGGCCGGTACGTCAGATGCTTCGGTCGGCCCAGTGGTACGTTTGTAATTAATCTAGGTAGAACTCAGACAGCCAGTTGAAGCCAAAAATAAAAGCCAGTCTAAAGACATCAAACTCAGAACCTAGAACGACATTAAGTAGGTAAGTTAGGCTCATTCGGGACATTAGCACCATCCCACTCTTTAAATTCGTAGTAGTAAATACAGTAAACACTAACCGATGAGCTAGAAGGAGAAATGTATTGAGCTGATTTACGATTGTAAAGAGGATCTGACCGAGGATGAATACAAAAACTTTGGAGATCGATTTCCCAGCCATTTTATTAAAGCTGGACTGTTGGGAAGAGGAGGGTTTAGTCTCGTGTGGTTAGGTATTCAGAAGAAAACAAGAAGGAAACTGGCTATCAAACAGATTCTGACGAAGAACCCTCACCAAACCCATCTAAAATAAATTTGGTTCGGGAATTATTTCTTTACGCTTGGAGGGTAACCGAGGGAATAGTTTGCTAATCACATCGGAATTAATAATGTGTGTAGGTTGCTAGCCTATGATATAAAACCGCTTGATACCTGGCTGTTCTATGAGCTTTGCGAGGAGTCTCTCGGTAGTTCGATATACTAGTTGAAAGGGTAGAACCACTAATAGTAAAGAACGTACACAATCATCTACAAGCCCCTCCTAATAAGGTTTAAGGAGGACCCGAACGAACTAAAATGCCTCCTCGTGTAAATCTGCAAAGCACTGACACTTTTGAATGCCCACAATATCGTACATTCCGATCTTAAAACCTAAAATATATTACTGAATCTTCGCAAAAGATAAGAGAAACCCACCTCTCAGTCCAGCATCATAAAGAATGTAAAGATCATAGACTTTGGGTCTAGTTTCCTGTTCACAAACCTCAAACAATTTTCCATGGCTACACCCTAATACATGCCACCATAAATCCTCAACTATATTCTATTTCAGAATGAGTTAGAGTATGATGAGGAGCTACTCAAAAAAATTGAACAGTATAAGCATCCCTGGGTGATTGATATTTGGTCAGTGGGATGCATCATGCTGGAGATAGTGTGTGGAGTTCCCTTGTGGATGTCCATCAGAACTAAAATATAAGGTAAAAACACGTTTGCAACTGGTCTCTTTGCAGTTAAGGGCCGGGTCTTCTCCAAGATAATCGCCAAACAGATCTAGACAGTAAAGAAGCTATAAAGCCACCTCTAGTTTGACAACCACTCCGGTATAAAGCTGTCCCGAGACATGAAATTAGTCCTCAAGCGTATGCTGCACCTGTAGCCGTAGCAGCGAATATCCCCTCGGGAAGTGCTGAAGAGTTTTGGGATAGAATGCTAACCAGATAAATTTCCATTCTTTTGATAATTTATAAATTCACAAACTGCCCTATGTTCTAACTAACTCACATAAAGGAGCTGGACACACTCTACCCCGATACAGACATTCTAAATTAAATACTTATGAAAACACCACAACCTGCCACTACGCTAGTAACCAATAATAGAGTGGCAGCTGTCAATAGGCTCCTCCAAAATAACATACCTATAGCTACTCATCCGCATAAACCCCCTTAGAGGGTTAACCACTTCAGATAGCAGATAGTTCATACAGATAAGAGGCCCTCCTCCATCCAAAACATATCCCCCAAGACCATACATCGCCCTAATGCCAATCACAGTGCAGATAAACCAAATACAGCACAGGGCTGGGTACCCTCGATAGGAACATCATTGAAAAATACAGGGGAGCAGCTGCCCCAGCAAGCACAATTTATAAGTATAAGTTACCAAAACCCATCTCCAGCGAATTTAGCGGAATCACTAACCATACCCTCTCAGCACTTTACTTCGGTGGGCAGCTCCCAAAATGTTAGAAGCTACCAGCATCATAAGCAGACCAGATAGGTATCACCTCCCGCAATACGGCATCACGTCGCTCCAAGGGCTCGACCATAACCATAAAAATCGAATAATACATCACAGCATGGAGAGCGTTCACCCCATAGTAACCAATCCCAGAAAATCCATCTCACTATTAACGAACGCAGCATAAACAGCAGTATTAACGTACCTAAACACAAAATAAATGGGAGTGGGCCTGTTGTCTCCCCTCTGCAGCACATCGCATAACTGCGAGCAGAGGAAAGAGAGCTCTCCAACCCTTAATCCGATCAATACCCAAAGAAAATAGCTTCATTGAGTAAAAAGATTAACGATATTATAAGCATAAACTAATAATTGGAAGCTAAAATCGAAGTCATGAGGGAGGCTCAATAAAACAAATAGACTGAGAACGAGCGCCTACGCCGGAAGATCTCTTAGCTCAATGAGAAGCTACGAATGTTCAAAAGATAAGTAAGAATGCTGTTAGATAGGCGCACGACATGGAGGAGACTAATGAGAAGCACCGGCTCCGATTGGAAGAATAAACGGCAAAAGTCAAATACTCGTACTCTCAGACGGTTGAGAGGTTACAAGCGGAACTCAATCAGGCAAGGTCACTGACGAAGACTTTGTAGGATAGTATACATAATTTGGAGGGAGAGTGCAGAAGCAAGGATAAGTAGATACAGAAATACAAGGACTTCTTCTCTCAGATAGTAAATGTGTTAGTAATTGCAGCAAACTGGGTTTTAGAGTATGCATAGTAGGAGGTGATCCTTGCGACGCCTGATGATTTTATTTATACTCAATATTCTAATCACCAGCAGATGCGAAATAATTTCAATTATTAGTTGCAATTAAATAAACACTACTGATTAATACTTAGTATTTTACAGTGTTCTTTAGTAAAATAATGTCAATTAAGTTCATTAAATATGTACCATAACTTTTGGTGTAATGAACAGAATGGCCTCACTTTTTACTTACTTATTTGAAAATATGTATGCATGCATCAATAGGCTTACCGTTATAAACTAGTACTCAGAGCATTGGTAGTAAAAGTACAATAGTAAGCAAATCAAAAGAGCTTTTGGCAAAAGGATTCGTTGTATGATAATGTCAGGAATGCCACCTATCATACCTAGCCATCTAAATTCCCTAGCTGGAAACCTATCGGATTTCACAAGCTAAAAGCGTTTTAAAATTCCTTTTGAAAGATTGAGAAAGATATTGTGCGTTCATAGTGGGGTAGGGAATATTAAGACTCTTGCGTAAATGGAAGCTATTGATAGGCCGACTAC
>JAOXNN020235632.1:0-11499 GCA_028571205.2 Hydropsyche betteni
ATTGTCACAATTACGACATATAGACAAAGCCAGAGGCAGTAGGTAATAAGTATCATATTATAGACGTTAACTGTATATGCATAAAGACCATATTCGCGAAAAAGTCGTGAGCGTCATTGAACGAATACACACACAAATTCGCTATTATATATAGGGGATGGAACATTCTTCATAAAAAATGTGGCAAAATTTCGCCATATAAAATGGCTACTATTTAAATGGTTGGAATTTGAATACGATTTCGGTGAGAATTTTTATCCCATTTATCAGAATTTATTTGGCATTGTTCAGAATTTTAATCATGCATTGGTCAGAATTTTAATCAAAAAGGAATTTTTGCAGAATTTAAATTAAATGGTTAGAATAATATTTAGAACCCTAACCTAACTTAAACTATTCTGACCGTTTCGTTATTAAATTCTGACCATTTATTTTTTTATTCTGACCATTTATTTTTTTATTCTGACCATTTATTTTTTTATTCTGATCATTTATTTTTTTATTCTGATAATTCATCATTTTATTCTGACCGTTTTTGATTAAAATTCTGACCATTTAATTTTTCGCTTTATAAAATCATCAAAAAACATCAGAAATTTTCATTGAAAACTGTAATTATATACTAGTCTAAACAGGATCTCGTCATTGTGGCATAATAATAACACTTTTTTTTCATACTTTAACGTGTCAACATAATTTAAAAAAAAATCGGTTATTTTTCTTGAACCGTGTAAAAATGCTCGTATAAAAAGAGTTTTGGTTGTATCTTATCAATAACTGAATCTAGTTGGGTTATGTCGTCGTCTTCAACATGTGAAGCCTGTAATGTCTACGGTGGTCAAGGCCTTTGCATTCCCATGGAAAGTTCGGTCGTTTTTCCTCATCGCGTGTGTCCAGTTAGTGGAAGGTAATAAGTCAAGGAGCTGATTATTTATGTTGTCCCTTGCTAAACGATTCCAAGTCGATTATATCTGAAAATGTCCATATATTGATCGTGTAAAACGTAGCTTAGCTTTGATGATCTGTGGGAATTTTGTATTGGAATCTATACTATTATATGTTCATATAAATGTGAAACAGTGATGAGTATATAATGGGATTCGTTATAGAGGATATTTTTTCAGATACATATATAAAAAAAAAGTGGTTGAATATCTTCATATTATATAATTTAAAAAATTTTGAAACTGTCACATGCATTCGACATTAAATTTTATATATTTTAATACGAATAAAGAAATTTAAAAAATGCCAATTAGTCTGGTTGCGTAAAACTTGGAAAATAAATCATTGAATTGCATGGTTGACAGTGCTTTTTTTAATAATATCGAAATACAGCGTAAATGAAAAATTTAAAACGTTAACATTTTTGTACATTTCAATTATGCATAAAGAACACATTTTTATTATTTGAAGCATGCTTGCGAAACTCGGTCTTTAAAAAATTCATAAAGTTATCAACATTTACATAATCAGTCGGGCTCGCGATAAAATATCTACATACACTCAACGTTTCTTCGATATTATTCAACCATCCATTTCGCATGAAAATTTTCAGTACTTTTTAATTCGAACAGTCCGATCTAATGACCGGATTCAAGGCGTTTTGCGAGGAAATTTAAAATCAGCCATTTTCCACAGATCGAACCCGAAAAATTTTCACTACAGGATTTCGCGGTCGTTCGGAAATTGAGGTCGCAATGTCGAAAATAAAATCATACGATCAAAACGAAAAAAGTTAACTAGCGCGATTGTCAATATTTACTTTACGATCATCTCGCATTGTTTATATCGAAAAGGTTGAGTTTCATTGCCGGCGTGTACAGTGATGGAAAAAAATAACCGACAAATTAATGAAATCGACTCGAAAAAAATTCGATTCAATATTGACATGCGAGATCGTATCTAAAATATTTCGCAAATATTTATTTTCAAATTCACAAGTGTGATTTTGCGAATTGAATTTTTTCCGCAAATAAATCGTCGAAAATACTCGAGGCGAATTTAAAAACACTTGTAATGTTTTCGATCAATTAAAAATTTCGAAATCGTTTACCTTTACGGCTGGTCTCGCAACGGCCACTGGTTGTCAAAATTTATTTTTTCATTAATAAAATAGGACGAATTGTGTGGACTGCGTTGACGAACGTGCCAACTCCATTAAACAAATCGTATCGAATTTCAACTTGTTTCACGTAACACAAGACATCGCTCAACGAACCGAAGAGTTCCATAATTGACATGGACATGACAATACGCTGACCTTTAAATAAAATATAGACACAATAAAATCCAATTCACACAATGAACCACCTGAAGATCGACCTTGTCCAATCTATCATCATAAATGCGCAGACTCGTCGGTAAATCGGAAAATCTTTGATTTTCAATCGGAAAATTAATAGTTTTTATCACGGATCATTATTAAAGCGAGCTTTTTTTAAAGTTGCATTTTTATGCTGTTTAGACATTCTTTTATATGTACGTGTGTAGGATGCATAATTGAAATAGTATTTAATTCAATTTGATCGGTATAAATAAGGTCGAATGATTTGTATTTTTTTTTTCATATTATCTTAGAAACTGATCAATGTTTGGATTCTATAAATATTGATTATTTGTCTATGTTATGCTGTATTTTTGTAATCGCTCCTTTCATGAACGAAATAAAGAATCTTGTTTTGTCTATGAAATTTAACTACATATAGTGTTACATAGGCGAAATTTAGTATAGGTGCATCATTTAACGTTTTCTGTCAAATATGACAGTTGACGTATTTACTACATAATCATGGAAAACATTAAAATTTCCTTGGCACGATTGATGTAAAGAATATTTGGAAATTTTTAACGAAAAATGGTTCGATACCTCTGTCGTAAGGCACGTCAACTGTCATATTTGACAGAAGATGTTAAAAGATGCACCTTTGATGACTTATATTATATTAAATGACACCTATTCACCACCAGCTGTTATTAAATTTCATAGACAAAGCAATATTCTTTGCTTTGTTTACGGAGTAAGCAATTACTTATACCTAGCGTAACATCTATACGTTTTAGGGATAAATATATCTAATGAGTAAACGATCGAAAATGCATTCCAGGAATGAATCTCTAATCCAAGATTCATTCGTCATTCTCGATGCACCCAAGTGCAAGAGATTGGCTAATGATTGGGTGGTTCGACCTGGAATTCGCATTTTATAATATACAATAACTATTCGTTTAAAGTGCTACACGATTTCTAAATTATATACCGAAGTTTCTTAGAATGAAACGGTACGTTTCGGAAAGTTTTTCGAATTGTTCTCGTGCTGAATTTCAATATAAACCGAGATTCTTTGTGAATTTAAAAAAAATGTACGCGTATCTTCATCGGTTATAATTCTATGTAATCAATGTTGATTTATTTGACATTTGGTTACATGATCGAAACTTATGGATTCAGGAAGTAGCAGGTTGTGTTTTTGTAATTTCAATCAAGTTACGTTGTATTAATATTAATTCATTTAACTAGGAAAATATATTTTTGAATAATGCGCCTTTACCCTTTAAGTTTTTCGTATTAATTAAGTGCATAATTGGATAATAATACATAACGATCAAAGACATAAAATAATTACATGCAATATGAATTTTTAAGTAATTTCTTATGAAAAATATTTTTTTTTGCCTATTTAATTATATGCATAAACTATGCACTTTTGTTTGATTTTCTTATCGATAATGTACACAAAATTAACGCGATAAGACCATTTTTCTAGCGGAAAATCACCGTAAAAATGCACCCATATAATTTTAATGAAAACGAAATTTCCCACAATTGCTTTCAACGCTAATTGCGCACAATTAACAAATTTTCGAACTTCGAACAAAAACTAATTATACCAACACATTTTCGCACAAATAACGCAATGCATCGCAATTTCGCACACCATTCAACCCGCCAAAGATACAAATCCATTACGCGCGAGTACATCTGGTCAATGTAAACATTGACAATCGGAATCCAGCAATGCAGCGAGAACTTTTTCGAAATTCAACGTCGTTCGAAAAAACGCGCGCGTTCAACACACGATCCTCATGCGTGCATTGAATTGTTGCAGAAAGATGCATAATTTATTTATGGCCCGGTGAATGTGTTCATAAACGCGCGAGATGACTTCACTAATTACATCACGATATGCATAATTTCGACATGAATTGTTTTTATGACGATAGTTGACGAATAACGTCGACGTGTGTTTAGTTATGGTCGTAAGAGGGGCGGTTACGGTTTACGTTGCGATTTCGCGATATAGATCAAGGGCAACTCGATTATGCAATCCATGTGATAATCCGTTGAATAAATATTGATGATGAGTTTAAACCAGAAGTTGTCATCGTTGTATGTAACGTATGTGACTAGACTTTTCTTGTACAGTTGAGATTTTGAACATTTTCTATATAAATCAGGAAAATTAACTTGATCTAATTTTTTTTAAACATGGTTTAATTGTCAAATATATATGCAAGTATTTATTTAATTATTAGTTTATATATATAGATTTTTAGTACTTATTTGATCAGTTAACAATATATGGTCATTGAATTTTTTGAAGAAACTACCGATTGATAGTATAATATAACGTTACACCAATGGTTTCAACGTATAAGAAGTCAAATTTACGAATTGAATAAAATTTAAAATTTGTTCTTATAACATTGACCATTTGGTTTTAAATTATTTATAATAGGGTGGCCACTGAAAGACTGAAAAGTCGTAACTTGTTCGTTTTAAATCTTTATTTTATTTTTTTACTGGTTATAGAGGAATTTTAGAGGTTAAAATAGCTACGTATGATGTCTAGCAATAATTAAAACTTATTGGGTTTTTCTATTCCAACGAAAGACTAATTATTGAAACTCGAAGAAAATACCGGAAATATTTTGTGACTTTCAATGATTGATCTTTCACTGTAATAGAAAAACCCAATTAGTTTTATTCGTTTCTGAACATCTTACACAACTATTTCAATTTCCAAAAGTTTCTATATAATCTTAGAAAAAAAGAAAAATGAACAAATTATGAAAAATGAAAAATGACAAATTATGAAAATTCAAAACCTTTCGATCTTTTAATGTCTACTCAGTTTAATTTTAATTCAACAATTTGAATTTAAATAACAGACCAGTAATCACTTACCATTTACGCAATTGATACATAACAGAAGTTAATATAATTTATTGATCAAAAATATGAATTCGCTAACGACCGAAAATAAAAACAACCTATAAAACACAAGTCTATTGTTACAGGTCTTCGTATCCTGCATTCAGGAGGCTGCACTGTTAGGGAAGTCCGCCGAAATCTGGGAAAAAGGATGTCCTGTCACATGTCCAGAAATCGCTTCGAATGGAATCCAGTTTGCGGCAAAAACAACATCACATACGCCAATCCTTATTTATACATTTGTCATCATCCTCGTGAGTATTTACCATTTCAATTCAACTTATAAAACCAATTATGAATTCACATCTAAACACTACCTTGAACTCATCGAAGAGCGAGCTTCAGTTTCAACTCCAATCCAATTCAATCGATTTATCATATCACACAAACACATCACACATTATTCGACAAGCGATCACTCAATCTATTGAGTTTCACATGAAAAATCCTTTGAATCCTGAACCAATAGTTCAGACAAAGAAAGCCACGAGTGACAGGTGATTGAGTCATGCGCGGCACAGTGGCATCGATACGGGCGGTCGTGCTAATTGGCATTCGCGCGGGATAAATTTAAAACAACCCGAAAACAAACACGCTGTATAATATATACAAACTATTATTTAGGCCCGATGTTAATAACATCGGCTGTGAATTACGTAATTATATATATATATATAAAAAAATAATTCTATACAAAAATATTTTATAACCGTTCCGTTGCGAAAATTTAATGCCCGTTTGTTATGTATAGAGGATAATGTATAGGCCCGATGTTGATAGCATCGTCTGTGAATTTATAACTATACTCGTTTCAATATGAGGTTGGCTCTAGGATAAGGTATATAGCCTACACCCCCAATATTTGATGGGGAGACCTTGTCCTGCAGTGAGCACAAAAAGGGTCGACAATGATGATGATGATGATGTTGATGACTATTACGTTATAAAATAAAAATGACAAATATTATAGCCGTTATTATAATGAGCATAAAGACTAAATTTGGAGGTCACGATTTTCGAGCTCGAGAATGATGTAAATAGTGATTATAGCCGTTATTGTAATGGGCATACAGGCTAAAGTGGATTGTCAAAGCCTGTAGTAACATCGGCTACCCAATGCTCGTACTCGATTTGAATATTCAATATTTAATTATTAAAACCAGTTCATTTATTATTGTTACAATTACGACATATAGGCAAAGCCAGAGGCAGTAGGTAATAAGCATCATACTACGTTAACTGTATACGCATAAAGACCATGTTCGCGAAAAAGTCGCGAGCGTCATCGAACGCACACACGAACATACACACAGAAATCCGCTATTATATATAGGGAATACGGGATAAAATAATACCATGGATTGATACTCACGTGTAAAACCAATAAGACTATAAAATAACAGAAGATGCGAAGTTTCGATGTCCTTTAGTGTGTGGTTGGCATTTTTGAAATGTTGATGATGTTAGTTTGTTATATGTAAATTATAAAAGTTTGGGCGTGTTTTTTAAAAACATGTAGTGCATTGCGTTTCGATGTTGTTAGGCTACTGTTAACGTGATCGACATAGTTGTGTGTATTTCGTAAATAAATGCTCATGTGGGTGCCAAATTTTCCTGCGATTTTGAAATAGTGAAATTGATCGTCGTAAATACAAATATTTGCTTTGTAAACAATAATTTGAGTGTGCATTCCGAGATTAATTTGTATATGAATTGATAAAAGTTATATTTTAATCTCAAAAAGTTCGATTCGTATGCTTTATTTAAAAAAAAATCAACAAATTGCTTTAATTATAGTAATATTATGCAAATCTAATGTTTCTTGTTTTTAGTACTTTTTGGTGACATTGTTTCAAAATGCATATAATGCCCTAGTCCGATATGAAATAGCGGAAATAATATATCAAACTATGTATTATATTATAACTATTTCAAAATTGAGCTTAAAAACGGTCGATGCCGTCGAAAAACGTTTGATTAAAATTTCGTCGACGCATAAATCTGATAAAATAATTTTAAAATTCAGTATCATAGAAAATTAACGGTGCCAAGTTTATAAACAAGAATACGTTTTTTATTTCAAAGAAAATAATTTGTAACACATCTCCATCTTTCAAACAATATTTCAAATCGAAACGAATATTATAATATTTTGACACTTTGATAAATATACGCACATCAATCGATAACGTACAATATGATCATATAAAAAAACACATACTTTTACTTTTGCCATGATATTTATACATAATAGATGTCTTCTATTAAATCACATATTGAATTTTAAAAATTCAGATATATACATTATTACGCCCGGATATGCAAAACAGGTCTCGATTTTTTATCTTGAGGCCAAACGTTAAAAACTGGAATTTTCACAAAACGACATTTACCTTCAATATTTCACTATGCTGAAATGTATGACACAGCTGATTATGAGAGGAGTGGCTGTTTTTTTTATTTATTTTCGAAATGCTACGCATATTGAAACAATATAAACATTACGACATTCTGCAAAAATGTGCATTTCCATAGACTCATTTCATGACTCAAGATGAAAATCATATTTTTCAGTTTACATATTTGAGTGGCTCGGCAGTAAATAATTCTAAGCGACATTTGTCACTTTTGAAGATATTAAGAAAAACAGTTTACATACATTTAGATACAAATAAAACTAGAAGTAACCCAACGTAGTACCGTCATCTTTTGTGAGAATGTGGAATTATTTATTAATTTCTGTAGCAAATAAAAGAAATTCAATTTTATAATTTTGGCGCTTAACATTATTTACTGCCGAGTCCCTAATTTTTTCTAACGCATTCATATCATCTCAGAATGACGTGAATAAAAATAGCGATTGCGAATCGATGCACAGCTAACACTTCAGTAGTTGGTCATCCATCTTTTATAGTTTGAAAGGTTGGCAGCATCGTCAAATAAAGGCGCCGTTCAAAATCGGCCGCGATTTCCCGATTTGTCAGAAATAAACGCATCGCGAATTATGTTTTGCCACTAGCGCGAATTTGCGAGAGTGGTCGATAAATCAAAACGGCAGATAATGCGGCCATAAATGTGGTTCGATTCGGTATCTTCAAAGCGCGGGATGCGCGAAATTCGAATGCACGTTTTCGTTTCGTGTGCAATTTAGCTATTATCTAAGGGTTGCAATGTGCGTTATCAAGACTGTGTAAATTTGCGCGTTTTGAAATATTCAGATCGTGCTTGTTCGCCATTTTCAGACGAAGGTAAAATTTATAAGGTTTTGATTCGTAATAGATGATTCTAATGATGTTGTTTTGATGTCAACTTGAAAAATTTTATATGATTTATAATTATGGTTTCGAAAATGTCATTTTTATGTAGTTTTTCATTTTTTTGGTCAGTGGTTCACTCGTGGTCAGCATTTTAACACTAATACTGACATCACTTAACATTAAAATTACATAATCATTTAACATTACTATTATTTATACTTACCAAATATTTTGTTCCTATTTATTTATAGTGGTGTTAGTAAAATATAATGAAAAAAATAATAATTTGACAAAAACATTATATTATATTTGCAAATGGATTCAATTTTTTGGAACTTAGTTCACAATTCAAAATTTACATATGATAATAATATAAAAACAAGATAAAGGTACTAGTAATTGACTAGATGATTAATTTATAGAATTGCTCTATAAAAAAATCTAAAAATATCGAGACTGGTATTTTCATATCATTGGTATGTTTTTTATATGGCTAATTACACTAAAAAAATTTATTTAAAATCAAATCACCTTGACTGACTAACTACTGGTACCTTTACCTTAAATGCATTTTTAAAATTGGAAGAATTTCACTATTCGGAAAATTTACAATATAGTCATCCGAACAAAAAACTGAAATAACTGTTCACAATCAATCCACATAATTTCTACAGTTCATTACGATATAACACTTTAATGTATATATAATTTTTTAAATAACACTATTTTAAGGGAATGAAAGCAAATGCGCCGCTCGACCTGGTGAATGCGGAACACTACAAGAACTCGCTTGTAGTAACGTTGTGAAAATTAACAAACACCAAATGGAGTCATCGGCATTAGTTTGTGGATCGAACAAATTAACTTATCGTTCATACGAACACTTACATTGCGCCTCCGTATACGATAAACGTAAGAATTGAGTATTTCAATGAATAGACATTTATAAATAAAATAAAAATGCTTAAACACTATTTCAGATCTTTTAGCTATCAGCGTTGGTAAATGTGGAAGATCGTATGATCCTTGTGCATTAGACACAATGCCTTTACAAGGTAAAGGTCGTCCAGTATGCGGCTCGGATAACTTGACTTATGTATCCATTGAGGCTCTATGGTGTGTTAAAAATAAAATGAAAAAAGGTATGAATTTATATTCTATGTAAAAATAGGTAAAACGTTTCAATAATTAAAATTAATTTCTTTTCAGATCTCATATACATACACGACGGTAGGTGTTTATGAAGAATGAACAATTTATATAGATCAAAAGATTTGTATGTTCGTAAAATAGGATATAGTATCTGTCAAAAAAATTGGCACGAGTGATATGTAAATACTGAATGAAAACTTTATAGTCATTGTTATAAAGTTAAATTAATTCACACTTCAAGTATTTGTTATATTACTGAATCTGTTAAATTAAAAATTAGCAAATATTGAAAAAGAATATATAGAAAATGTATTTATATCGTAGAAAATAATCATATACTCGAAACTAACATATTTCCAGCCTGTTTTTTTTTTATTTAAAATTATTGTACTAAGACTGAAAAATTGTGAAAATTTGAATTATGAAAAGTAAATGTATTTAAGAAAGAATTTATGAAATCGTTGTTAATTGAAATTTATGAATGAGATCAAAATTTATTTATAAATATTAAAATATTTGAATGAATGTCACCCAGATAACTGTTTTTCATATTGGAATTGCAATCGTCGAAATTCTTAAATTACATCGACATTTTGTTTTATGACAAAATTGTCAGTGTTAACAATGTACATACTATTCGTATATATTACCAACAGAGATGACTAGAATATTACATTTTTATGCTGTAATCTTAATATTCTAACTTATTTTAACACATCAGATATATAAATAATAATTAATGCTTTATATTTATATGATTTAACATACAGTGCAAATGTTGAAATAAATAAGTTTTATTTTAAATATAATAATTTCATTTTTTCTTTTAAATTTGGTACAATATCATTTTCGCACGTAAAATATCCATTTGTAACTTGTCATTATGCTGTCAGTCATTTTGGAAAGGAACATAATAAATGGCTGGACATATAAAACGAAAAATATACAAACATATGTCCTTAAACGCTAATAGACGAAAATTTCCTACTATATTTACAAAAAATGCAAATAATTGCAGATAAGTTCAAAAAGGTTACATTTATTTTCCTGGGTTAATATAATTTTTCTTTTTTATTTTTAAATTTCAATAAATAAAATTTATCGAATTTTATGTTTCTGAACACTAAAAAAGAAGGCTAAAATTATGTATGAAATACTTATTTTCAGTACGATTACACTAATTGTAATCATTGTAGATCATTGAAATATATTTTTATACGACCTTAAGAGGATTCTTGGAAATTATTTGGTCAGCATGAATCTTGCTTATTTGCAGCTCCTTTTTAAAAATTTGTGCATCAATTCTTGTTAATTTTACATATGGGTTTTTCTTACAAATTATTTTATTCGATGGAAGTTTCTTGTCTTTATTTATTTTGGAATGAGTAAAATCTGACTTATTCATTATTGGAGCTTTTTGTAATAAAGTATCCGCTTGGATTAATTTTTCTTCTGGTTTGGTACTATTTTTTTTAATATTGAGTGCATGGTTTTTAGACACTTTTACCAAGCCCTTGATTTTCAATTTTTCTAACTCTTCTTTTGTAACAACTTTTACAAAACGCTTATTCGGTAATATTTTGTTGTCTTTAAGGTTGGTTTTAGGTAAAATTTGTTTAGGACTAAGTCTAAGTTTATTGTCTGCCAAAGGATCGACTTCTTCACTTGAATTTTGAGTATTATCAATTTGTTCCTTCTTAATTTCTAAAATAGACGATTCAACAAATTCATTGCGCATTGATGTAATATTTTCAGGAATTGAAGTACGATTTTCATTAATAGCTTCAAGATTTTCTTCAGAAAAGTCAGGTTTATTCTCAAAAATACTTTTATTCATATCGACGAAATCATCAAGCGATATTGTTTTCTTTTTAG
>JAOXNN020235643.1:0-11498 GCA_028571205.2 Hydropsyche betteni
TTTGTTGACGACAAATAATGCGAAAACAACGAGACGAACGCAAGACACGACAAAAACGGGACAGTCCCGGTGAAAACGGGACGTATGGTCAGCTTAATTTTAGCGACACTAACGAACAGCAATTTTAGGTAATACGAAGTTCACCGGATCAGCTACTAAATTGTAAAAAATATACAATGTCGATCCAACAAGAAATAAAAAAATTCTGTATTCATAAAAAAAAACAAATTCACAAAATTTCCCTCGACACGTTTTTTTCGATAAAATGCAATCGGAAAACTCCGACGAGTTTTTCTTTTCTACAAAAAAAAAACATAACGAGCTTCGATTTTCGCCGAAAGTCGGTCGAGGCGAATTTTCCTCCCCGTGGAAAATCTATTTTCATTCGTGATCAAAGTCAAATTTGCGTTATGCGTTGTCATGCGTCAAGTGTGTGAAATCTCGTCGTTTTAACGGGCACGAAGGTGTTTTCACAAAAGGTTTGCACTTAAATCAATATATGGTATATGTTTGTAATTCTCGAATATAAAATTGTCCATAAAGTTGATTGATTTGTGTAGGGAATCGATTAAGAGACTCGTCTTTCTTGAATTTTACGACTTTCATACTATTGGTTTTGAGCGAGGTCTTCAAATTCGATGAAAATATAAGGGACCATTTGTGAAAATCATAAAAAGTGAAAACATATCTTAAAAATTTTGAAAATATCAAGAAAAAAAATAATTAAAGGAAAAACATAAATTGAAGCCTTAAAATATTTCAAAAATTATTTTTTCTAAAAAAAAATAAAAAAATATTGCAATATTGAAAAAAATCACGTGTTTGGCAAATATTTTTTGATTTGAACTTCAAAGTCATTATATCAAAGGAAATATCAGAAAATTATTTAAATTAATGGAAACAAAAAAATTGAAAATTTTCAGCAACATGTGATCGATAAGTTCGAAAAAAATTTGTCAACCACTGCAAATTTAATCAAATATTTTTATAAAATCAATTGAATTTTATATATTTCATACGTAAAATACAAAAAATAAACATATTAAAATAAAACAAAAATACGAAAATTTTACACAAATCCCGGACATGATAAAACGAGGTTTCACTATAATTTAATATCTTTCAATACTATCCTATTGCAATACAAATATTACGAACATATCGTTCTTCATGAAACTGAATTAATTAATCTAACATAAATGAATAAAGATATATGAAAATATTATTTTTACATACATCAGAATTAATATTTCACTAAAGGGTTAATTAACGAAGATTCATTCCATTCAAAAATGTTATTATAAAGGCTTCGATTATTCTATTACTTATTTTCACTTATTCTTTCACTGATTCTTTCACTAACTCTTTCACTTATTCTTTCACTGATTCTTTCACTTATCCTTTCACTAATTTCCACTTATCCGAATCAAAATTGTAACAGATTATAACCCAATACACAAAAACATGTTCGAATCGTGCTCGGCATGTTAAACCTTTACAATGATCGACGACTTATCATAGCTCGAACGTTCGAGAACCATTAGCTTCGTAAGTAATCGGTTTCACTTATCTTGTTTGGCCGAGTCGCAAAACGTTATATTGTGCCTTTCTGTATTCCCATGGGATGAGGGAATTTCGGCTTTTATTGTCAGCAAAAATGTCAAACGAAAAACTTTAACGTGTGCTCGAATGCGATATTGTACGTTTTGTTTTGTGTACTGGTATCTCGATTTGTTGTGTGATTTTTTTTTTAATTATCAATTGTATGTTTCGGATTTTTTTATATAATAATAAAAGAGTATGTTGTTGATATAATACGGTACATGATTATGTTTAAGTAGGTAAAGTCTAGCTCAACTTTAATGGTTGATAGAAACTGGTGCTATTGTATATCGACGTTTGATAAAGTATCAGATATTATTTAAGATTACGTATGTAAAGAAATTTAATATTCAATGATTCATTGATTGCATTACGCTAATTTTCATTTTTAATTAAAGTCAAGCAACATATTATGCAATTAATAAATGGCTATAATAATTTTATATAAATTGCACTGCGGATCCGTGATCATTATGTAAACTTTTTAAAAATTATCATCTCTAAAAATATCAAGAATTATTTAAATACGTATACAATTAAATTAAATAATTGATTGATTATATTATATCAATTGCTATAATATAAGCTTTTACAATCCAAATTCAACCATTGTAAATTTATTTTCTTAATTTTTCAATTTTTTTATGATTTTATAAAAAAATATAAGAAATATTAGGATACATAACATATCTTTATTATACATGTCCATATTCTATACATACCTATTATTTTTATTTGTAAAATTTTTAATTTGAAGTTCAAAAGATTGAATTTCGAGCTTAAAAACTGTATCAGTAAATTTATGTGGAATTTCATACAATCTATTATTTGATCGAACAAGTATATTTTCTTCACATAAAAAGTCTTTATTTTACAATGGACATTACATAGAATAAAAACGATGACGTTTTACAAATTTATACTCCAATTGATTTATATATCGTTCAAACATATCTCGCTCGCGTACCGACTTTTCTTCGAATTAAATCTACCGCATAAATCGCGAAACGACCGTACTATATACATTACATCATAAACTTTGAGCAAATCCACACAACTCCATATATATATAATATATAATAAACGAAACGTCGATTGCGAATCGAATATTTTCACGTCAGTTGTTCGGGGAAAAGCCTTCAGACGACATATAATAAATTTCGACGGTCCCTCTCTCTGTTTTTCAATCGATAAAAATATATATTATACATACTACTGTGACAACTTTTATCTACTTATAAAAATTGAATCTTTAAAATTTCATATTTGGTAATAATTTTATTATAAAAATACTATCTTTGTAAATTTATGTACTAATTTTAGCTGTTTTTACATTTTTGGTAATAATTCTAGTGCAATTTTTGAAAAATATGTTTGAGTTCTTCAATGTATTTGGTTAAGTATCAGCTAAATCAGTTTTTTCCTGTTTTGCATTTACAAACTAAAATGTACTCAATGAAAAAAAAAATTTTTTTTATCCAAATATTGATTATTCAATATATTTTTCTGTTAATTCACAATATTTTAAAATATTCGTTTATTTTTTGATAAAAAAAATTTGACTTAACTGATGTTCCAACAAAAAACTAAAAAGTGTTCTACAAAAATCATTGCAGAATTTCTCCTGTAAACGATAACCCCATCAAATTTTATACATAAATTTACAAGGACATTCTTTTTGAATGAAAATATTTTCATATGTACATTATTAAAGATTCAGTTTTTATAGACATATTCCTTTATCAAAATTGTCAAATTCTAAATAAAATATATATATATTTCGCTGACAGACGGACCTGTATAAAAGAGCTTAAGTCCTGATCCCTTTTTTCGGTCGTAGAAATTGATACCGTATTGATATGCCGAAAGGAAATAATGTGGAAAAAATAATCTTGTTATTGAACATTCGCCATCGATGTGATTTCGAAAGTACTTCTGTTCGATAATGATTCTTCGGCGGGTTTCTTTATGTCGCTGGTTTTTTGTGGCGAATCAAATTAAATATGAAAAAAGGGTTGATTGAAAGTAAAAACATAATATTTTATCAAACTGTAATATTAAATTTGGACACGCGTGGAAGCCTTTTGGGTAAAAAACGAATAGGCAAATCCAATTGGACGAAATAAATTGGACGACAGTCTATTGGGTGAAAATATAATATATAAAATATCGTATAATCGTCATAAAGGTATTAACAAAAATATATCCAAGCAAATAAAACGAGCGATCAAAACACTTAAATTGCAAAGATGTATAATTTTATCAAAATACGAAATCAAATGTAAGAAATTTCAAAATGGACGTAATCCTTACATTATTTTTATCCATGTTTCTCCATGGGAATTCACAGAGATTTTTGCACGGAGGAGTTAATTTCCAGTGAATTTTTGAAGTGAATGTGAATTTTTTGTACTGGAAAAATTTTCAGGGTGTTTTGTCGAAAGGTTTATGTCCAGGGGTATTTTCACAGGAAGTGAATGTCCTGATACCATAACATGCAACGTATACGATTTTCAAATCACGAATTCTTAAAGGTAAAAAATTCGTATTAAATTTTCGTCGAAATTTCCTTTCGTATATTGAAATATCTTTGTTTCCTTTCGTATAAAATTAATATATAACCGTTTGATAGGCTTAATTTATTATTATAATAGCAATTATATAGATGACCCATTTCGTTGGATTCGGTGTAATATGATGTTTATCGCATTCATCGCTATTTATACTGACCGTATAATTAAATAACAAAGAAAGACAAAATCAATTCCGAATATGGAGGCTTACGTTCACAACACGAAAATAAACACTCCGGAAAAAGGGGGAGTTTTCCCTTTTTCCGCACGAATTTTCTCACAAGACTCTGAAAAACTAGCTTTTTTTATTGTTCGCACTGAACATTTTTGTTCAGAGTTTCGAAACTTTTTTTATTGCCGAAGAAACAGTTTTCTTCGCATTCGGAATGTTTCTTTACCGATTGAAATGACTTTTTTATGATGAAAATTGAATATTCGCGAAAATGATGATATTTCGATTGACATCATCAAGTTTATTAATAAAACTAATTCGTATTTCGATATTATCTTGTGTTTATATAAATCGTAAGTTGACTTTATGCGTATCGTATATCGAAATTCGATAATGGTGTAAGGCTTTGTTCGCTTTTATTTTCATTCGAAGTAGTAAAATTTATATTGTCGTTTCTTTTTATATATGCAGATTCGACAATAGAAAACTATTATTGTGCGACAAAGGGCAACCTTAGGAATGGTTTAAGGCAATCTTGTTTTGCTTAAGAATATGTTTGGATTAATATTGGATTTCTTTATATGCCGTAAGATAAAGAAAATGACGAAATAATTCGAAATGATATTGCGATTTTTTTATGTGTTGAAACATTTAACTTTCCATATAAAATAGTTGAGAGATAATATGACCTTATGAATGTTTTGAAAGGACGAAATCGTAATCTTTTAATAGAAAGGTTTCGAACTTTGGATTATTTATAAAAACTTTGTTTGTTGTTTCTTCGCAAATATGATGCTATTATAATGTAATATTTATAATTATTTTCAAATTTTCGTGGTGCTAGTTTGTTTTGAAAACTATCAGTATTATCATCAATTTTATATAATATGTTGGCAAGAAAATTCATATTTTATTAAAATTGTTCCACTCAAAGTCAGAGTCAGTAAATTTTAACGCAAATATACAATCCTAATCATCACTAAACATATAACAACATTAATTGTAACATAATGCTTTTTTGACATTCGACATAAATATGACTTTATTCTCTGAAGCGCACATCCAAATACAGATCACATAATTTTCCACCTAACTTAATGATAACCAATGTTAATCAATTATAACTATCCACCCAACTAGAATAAAACCATTATCAAGAATAATACGAACAAACTTTTAATACTTCAAAAAAACGTCGACAATAAATAAAAAAAATAACGAAAACCATCAATTTAAACACCACCCATCAACCGACTGAACTATCACGACATAAAAAAACCATCGTCAATAAACCACTTTACGACCGAACGATCGTCAATACGAAAACGAAAGCCTTTATATCGTATTATTTGCAGACCTCACCTACTGTCAAACCTTTGGGACTTCGGGGTCAGGAAAATGGGACTCATGAGTCCTTGTATTTAGGACTTGCGAGTCCACATTTTCTATTTTTGGGATTTCTAGGTCCTCTTTTTCGGAAATTGCGAGTCCGTTTTCTGAAATTCTAGGTCCTTGATTTCTGGAATTCGAGGTCCTCGTTTTTGGGCTTCTAGGTCCTAGTTTTTGGGACTTTTAGGTCCTCGTTTTTGGGACTTGTGCGGGGGTGTGTTGTGCGTTATTTTCGCGTTTATTGTGTGCGCTGTGACGTCGTAAAAATAAAATAAAGTGGCGCACTTTTGCCACATTAATAATGTAGGGGTCGTAAATTTTGCACGGCGGTTATGATAGGCGAGATGTGAAAGTATGCGGGGTCGTTGTGGTTCTCAATCTTTTGGGTTTGCTAGTTGATGATGTTTTAAAATTATTGGTTTGAATATGAGTGTTTTTTTTTTTTTTTAGATTAGTGTATTCTAAATATAATATGTGTTTAGTCTTTGGATTTTTTTTATATTTCATCATCGTGTACAATTGACTAGTTGTTGGATTTAAAAATAGTGTTACGAAGGTTCGCTACCAGAAATATCATAAAACGAATATTCAGCTCCGAAAGTTGCTTCCCATACTTTTCACCCCCATAGTTTCTCCCGCATAATTTTTACCCTGCATAATTTTCATCCCTAGGTTTTCAGCTGTCACTTTTCTTAAACTAGGTTTTCTCCCAATAGTTTTTCTTTCTCTAGGTTTCCTTCCGTTAGATTTTCACCTCTAGATTTTATTTTAATCAATCATTTTCAATACATAATTCACAGGATTTTCTCATAGAATTAATCATTATGCAAAATGTTTAATGACGAATAATACAATATTATATCAGTTTTGTGAAATGATTTCCATGGGGGAAAAACTGAGAAATGAAAACGATACGGAGTGAAAACTATGTGAGGGAGAAAAAAACTATGGCAATCAACTTTGGATATTCAACATTCGTTTTGTGGATTTCTTGATAGCAAAAAATCGTAAAACACTAAAAAATATAACAGTGCATTCGTTTTTTTTTATTTTTAAAATATTCTATTTCATTGATTTGATATATAAGAACAAACGATCATTTAACAAAATTTGCTTAAAATCTGAACTAAAATTTGTCTTTTTTTCTTTTTAAATACTTGGTTAGAATCTGATATGTGATGTACTCGAAACGAATTTTGTTAAATTATTCAAAAAGTGTAATGAAAGAATTGATTTACAACATTTAATTAGGCATCATCATTGTTATATTATATATTATTAGCTTCATAAAACTGTATCTACTACCCAGACCAAAGAACCCCCTGCAATACCCACAGGATCCATATGGGCTCGTAACTTCTGGTTAATATCAAAATTTTATGTTATAATCCTTAAATGTGTGTGTATCAAATAATATGATAAAAAAAAAGTGAAAATTAGAGAAAAAAATCCCGAGAACTTGAGCAGTCAGAAATTTCTGACCCATATAGATCCTAAGAGCAGTCATGGGTTTTAAAAATTCAATATGGTTTTATCGATGCTTTGAAAATTAGCATATTTTTCTTTGTGAATAAATTTTATATTTTACATCAATTAACTTAAAACTTCACACGTAACTAAATTGCATTAAGCATCAAAATCGATTCCAAAAATTTTCCAACAAAAAATCAAAACTTCCCTCAAAAAACCTCAACCAAACAAATTGAAAAACAATTACTTCTCAAACAACCAATGTTCCTCAACCGACTTTCCGCTCCAACAACTTCCAACACATTAATTTCCAATTAATCCCCTTCCTCTCATCTGCTACAAACTTCAACTGCAATCTGCACCAGCAGACACCAAAAGCACATAGTCAACTTCCCCTACATGTCCGAAAGTTTGAGAAGCACCGCAGCATCCTCCTGTACAAGGAGCAATAACGCATTAAACCTATGTTGTTTTACGCCCACACTCGAAAAGGCAATAATTCACACATCGTGTATTTTTTCGGTTATGCCTCATAATTCGGGGATTTCCCCAACTTCTATAATAATTCATACAAATTTACATGGCGGGCTTAATTCGTAATAATAGACGTGTATGAAAATTTGCGTTTGCCTCGCACGCTTTATGGCTATTTTTCGTTTTAGGTTTTTTTTGGATGTTATCGTTTTATTTTTGAAAACTTCTCTTTGGGCGGTAATTTAAGTATGTTTTATTGTTAATTTGATATTATTTTTTTTATAATGATGATTATGATAGTTTTCGAAAAATAGTTTTGTATATATTTTTTCAGATTTTGTCTTTGAGCGATCGACATAAAATTATTTTTGTTATATTATAGCTTTTGTGCTCTAAAACCAACCTTTTTAAAATCAAATTCAACTATCGGAAATACATTACAGGTTTTATACTCCAAATTCAACCTTTTTACACATCAAATTCAACTTTTTTACACATCAAATTCAATTATCGGAAATGCATTATAGATTTTATACTCCAAATTCAATCTTTTTAACAAATAAAATTCGATCCTATTCAAATCGAACTAAACCTTTTACAAATCAAATTCAACTATGCAAAAACGCATCACAGATTTTACAAACCAAATTAAACTTACTGCAAATCATATTCAACCCTTTTCAAAACGAATTAAACCTTTCATTAAAGAAATACAACCTGTTTATAATACAAATCGAATCCAACCATTGAAAATGCATTACAGCTTTTACACCCCAAATTAAACATATAAAAATCAAATCCCACGTTTTTCAGTTGAATGTAACCTTTTAAAAATAAAATTCGAACCTTTTTAAATAAAATCCATCCATTTAAAAATTAAAAACAACCATTTTCAATTAATTTTTCAAATTGACAAGTTGAATTCAATTCGAAAAAAGCTGAATTTGTTTTTAAAAAGGGTGAGTTAGATTTATCAAATATTGAATATGGAATATAAAACTGTATTATCGTAAATTTTATATTAAAAAATAGCACTGAGAATTTTTCAATATAATATTTTCAAAACAATTTGAATAAACTATTAAAAATGATCGACCGTATAAAAGTTTCACTTTTAAAAGTCACAAATCTTTAAAAAAAAAATATTTTTTCAAATAATTTTTTTATACTATACCTACTAATATCTTGATACAACTCGACATCATTTTTTTATGGCTTCATAATTAGAAAACATTTTCTAAAACTGCTAAACCATTTTAGATTCCACACAAAGCTCAACTTATCGATACATCTACAAAATTTATAACACGAAGTTTCACCTCTCACGCTCGAGAGCACCACACAAAATTTCACCATCACACTCATCGTCGAAAACAATCTCGAATCACGAATTTATTCACTAAAACGAATCAGAATCGATGAATATTTCAATATCCGTTCGGCACTACGTGACAGACATAATCGAACACACAAAAGACATTTCACATCCAAAAACATACAGCACACGAAAAAAAACACATCCCTACGAAATAATTGAAACGTACTATAAATTTGGTCCGCTCGCATGCGAAAACCCCATGAAAACACAAGCACGTTTTTATTTACACATAAGAATTCGGGCATACAACCTTTTTCTAGTGCGCGTTTTTTTCCCCTTCGGTTGGTAAACATGTGTAAATTTATTCCGCGTTTATGATCCGGGTCGTAAATATAAAGTCGGAATATGAATTATGATTATGCGACCGATAATGTGTCGGTGTAAATTGTTTTCTGAGGTTGGCGTATTGATTTTTCAATATGTCGTTGATTGAGCGTTTTGCGATTGGACAATGTTGACGAAATTCGGGTGCGTAATTAGATGATTGGGATTCTAATTATAAATATTAGATAAAACGTTGATAACGAGTTTCGTGATTGGTTTTCGACGGCTTGTTAATCGCGATAATTGTCCGTTAAATTTGTTTTGAAGGTATTATATAATACTAGTATGTAGGCTCGATGTTAATAACATCGGCTGTGGTTTTGTTAAGAAACGGAAAACGATCAAATGTGAAAGCCCGATTGTGTGAACTCGAAATGTGTACCTGATTTGAATATTTAATATTTAATTTAAAAAATCAGTTCATTTTTTCATCATCATCATCGAAAAAAAGAAAAACAAAAAAAGTCGCGAGCTTCATCGACACAAACAGATACACAGACGGACAGACACAGAAATCCACTATTATATATAGGGAATATTTCGTTAGATTGTTGATGCGCTTTGAAGATTTTTTTTCAGATACTAACATGTTGTAATTGTTATTTAAATTATTTTTTTTTTAATATATACTGGATACTCGAAATAAATAAAAATTTTAATAAAGAAAATGTATCGGGTTTTGTATGTAATTTATCAAATTATAACTAGGAACTTAAACGTCAGATTATAGATGTGTATGATTGCCAACTTAATAATTGGGAACGCTAATGGTTATTTTTACCTGTTTTTATTTTGAAATCTTTATTTAATTATCTCTAAAAGTAAGTAATGAAAAAGCGGCAAATTTATATGCATAAAAATATTCAGTTATCAATCGCTGATTTTTACGGAAATTGTAAAGCATTTTTATACTATATTTAAATTTTATAATGTTTTATACTTATAATGGCGATTGAAAATTATATAAATTTATATTATTATTAAAATAATAGCACATATCTTCGATTTGAATAACCAAATGCATAAAATATAATATCACAGAATAAACCTTCTTTACCCAATCCACTCATATATTCATTAATAAATAAGTTCAGAATTTTTGACTGAAAAATGTGAAATTTTAAATAAATAAATTTAATATTGCTGACTGAGAAATTCAACATTTTCTCAACCCCTTACGTTCAGTTTTTCTTTATAGATTAAAATTCCAAAATAGTATAAATACGTTTTATGCTCTGGATATAAATTCACCATTTGACAGTTTGATTTGTATATGTGTGAATTGAATTGCCATATTGCGCCACTTTAAGAGAAAAGTACCTTTTTTTTTCAATCAAAACTCTAATTTAAGGTTACTACCTCATAACGATCTTAAATTTTATTATTTCTACAAAAAACTACTTTTCAAAACCGAATTTCCCACCACTTTCAATCATCCCACACACATCAATCACCCATCACTTACCACCTACAAAGAACCACATTTCAAAACCGAATTTCCCACTACTTTCAACCATCCCACACACATCAATCACCCATCACTTACCACCTACAAAGAACCACATTTTAAAACCGAATTTCCCACTTCTTTCAATCATCCCACACACATCCATCACCCATCACTTACCACCTACAAAGAACCACATTTCAAAACCGAATTTCCCACTACTTTCAATCATCCCACCCACATAAATCACCCATCACTTATCACCTGCAAAGAACCACATTTCAAACCCGAATTCCCCACTACTTTCAACCATCCACACACGCGTCAATGACTCATCACTTATCACTTACGAAAAAATCATATCACTTAACCGCGGAAAAGCACCCCCCAGTATCGCCCAACACTTTTCCGCCGATAAACAACAATTATTCCGTGTTTTCCACGTGGCGGCCGCCCTTCGAGGGCCTCCACGACAAACACGTACCCTCGCGTGTCATATATATTATGCCGTGTAATATACGTTATACCCTGCGGTCTGCGGATGGGTGTATTAAAAAGGGATCACATCGACCTAAGGTCGAATTCGACCCTTCTCGCCGTAATGATCGGAGACCCTTCGACCCGCTATTGTCCGCGCACCATAACCACATATCGTGTTTGAGTGTGTCG
>JAOXNN020235696.1:0-11486 GCA_028571205.2 Hydropsyche betteni
CATGGTGGCGACGACGAGAACGCAGAGAGTGAAGACCACAAAATTCTTCATAGTTGGTTGGATTCTCAAACGGCTGCTTCTTCTGAAACTTGGCTTCGCTTTTGGAGCTCAGCTGGAACTGATGCTTTCCATTATTTGTGCCCCTTTTTTATACTGAAAAATCCTGGAATCTGATTCCGTACCTGACATATCGACGATAGTTAAAACACGTAGTTATCAATAGAAATGCAAAATCGCTCATTTTTTCACGCACGATCCAAATAAATAAAACAAAACGCGAATTTTTGTATTTTCCTTGATAAATTAATCTGTTTTCAAACATGTAGATAAAACACGAAAATCGTAAAAGAAATGATTCATATTAAAAAACGTGATTTATAATTATTTGTAATATTTATACCTATAAAAATTCACTAAATAAACAATTTGTTTTGTCACAATGTTAAATGTTTTTTTGTTTTTGATGGAGAGAAAAAAAGTTTAAAAAGAGGTTATTAGAGGAAAAACGCTGTTTGGGATTTAATATTCAAATATTTAGACCGTAAAAATTGATAGCAAATAACAGGAAAACGTGAATTTCGTGAATAATAGACTAATGCAGGCGAAGGTTGTACGTTAAAGCCGTTCTATAAAGTAAGGTTTTATGAATGCGTTTTTGCTTTATTAAAAAAATATACGGTACAATATAAAACCAATGAAGTTTTCATAAATTGATTTAAAATAAACATTACGTAATTTTAAACAATGAAGAGGTAGTTATGAAAACTTCAACTCTCAAAATAAAATTTTGCTTTCAAACAAATAAACAAACTTTTTATCGAAAATTCTCTTTTCAACCGCCACCTTCGACTAAACATACACGACACCTTTAACAACTACCACATTCGACCGGATACTTCGTTACATTCAAAGCATTGAGGCTTTATCGTATCATCGTACGTGCAATCAAACCAAAATCGTCGTGCCCTAAAAGCACCGAAATCGTCACGTACACCCCCGACACACAAATCTCCATCGTTGCTTCAAAATACGATTCAAAACACTCCATAATCCGAACCGATGCATCCGACATGCAACAAGCAAACAGAATTCGTTTGCACAACACATCCATCGCTAATCCCTATTTGTCGATCGGTACGATAAATGTACTGCGCGGCGTCGTCGAATCGGCTTAAACGAACGCTGCATTGGTAAATTTACATCATACCAACTCCGACAATCAGTGGTAAATAAATGCAAAAGCCTGTCTATCGCATTTCGAGCACACCTCGGCAAAAATAAAAGTCCGCCGAGCGAACCATGGGGGCCGTATTGCCCCCCCCCGTTCGGCGAGTTGTTCTGTGTTGTTTTACATTAAATATTAATGTGCCGGAACTAGGATTATGGAGACCGCGGTGTATATATGTATTTATATATATGTACTGAAACTACAAAGTCGGCACGTTTCGTAACGTGCAACCAGTGTGTGTGTTGCGTTTAAGAAATGGATGATTTCCTAGAGTGGAATCTGTTAGATGCAGCGTCGATGTTGTTATTATTTGTTTTTGGATAAATGTGGTAAAATTCTATATATTTTAAATGTAATGATCTGATAAAATTTCGAAAGTTCCGTGAAACGCTACTTTGTCACGTGACCGCTAAATAGAGTGTTCGTATTAGTCGACTTGTCAGCTAAATCCTACAATAATAAAATAATGAAAGTTTTAATATTTTTGAAGGGATTCATAAAAAAAAAACGTAATTAGATTTGGGATTTTTATGTAATTTAAAAAATATTTTCGAAAATTATTATATAATAAAAAAAAAATTAAGAATTTGGATCATATTTTTGAATTAGTTGTGATTATGCGAATAGATTTCGATATCATCAGATTAAAGGCAAGATCGTAAAACTACTTGAATGGGGCTAAATAAAAAAAAAAATTATAAACAATTTCAATAACAAGCGACTGATTTGATGCAAAGATCGTTAATCGCTACGAATTTAATTAAAAATTAAAATTTTCAGACATAAATAAAAAAGCGAGAATTTTGTATTTTACAAAAATAAAACAGAACTGCAGAAATTGAACTCGAATTGAGAAATGTGAATTCCAGTTACATGAAAGTGAGGTTTCACTGTATTTACAATTCAAAACTTCGTCAATTTTCAATGTGCAACCTTATATCTGTACTCGCCGATAAACCCCTTTGTGTCGATTCTCATACAAAACTATTGTAATATCGCTCGGACGTCAGTAAAATATACGCAAACTGTCTTTAGTGCACATATTAGTGCACTGAAATACATGGAGACGTACAAGAACATATTACATATCGAAAGCTCATTTATTTTCCGAACCCGCTTTCAACCGTCCCGGGGGAATAATGCCACGTTTATTTTGTACGAAAACGATCGTTTTCTGCATTGTTAACATAATCCAATTTCCAGACTGACGAACATACGTAAAAGTTGCGTTGGGCGATGCAATATAATCCCTTCGATACCAATTTGTATCGAACGCCCTCGACAGACCGTGTTTTTTTGTTCAGTACGTTGTTGTTAACAGATTTCAAATGGGGGATTTGTCTGGCTGCCTGATAAGCTTTTGAGTGGGCTTTTCAGAGTAAATTTTGAATGAAAGTAGTGAAAAATTGATGCGAAAGTTGTTTTATTTTGAAAATATGTGAATTTTTTTCAATTCGGCATAAAATGTGGTGAAGTTTTCGAGTTATCGAGAAATAGAGCTTTAAATGTTAATGCGTTGCTTTTATCATACTGACTATGAGAATAATCTTAGAAAACGACTTTTCTATGAGTATTACCTTCTATTCATAGATAAATATAATACTTTTACAATTGAAAATGTTTCTTTAAAGTAATATTATATTTACGTTTAATTATTTATTTATTTTAAAATGTTTCGTCAAAATTTAGAACGATGGTTATCAATTTTTTTCTCAATCATAGAAAGTGACATGTAATTTTTAAATCAAATGAAAGATTCAAAGGTGGGTGAGAATATGTAAATTGAAAATTCAAAAGTTGACGAACAAAAAATTTCAAGATTCTCCTCAGAAATGTAAATTTCGATAAATGGACCATTGATCACGGCATAATATCGATTACCAAATAAAACCTTCCTAAAAAATCGATAGATATTCAGACATTACTGATATTAAAAAAAATGTGACAACTGAATTCAAGAATGTTCCAAATAAATCACCAAAAACGGGAACATCAACCAAATCAATCCATACACGCGCATCGATATATATTTACATTAAATAAAACTGTGACAACTTTGAACGCGAAATTAATCTGCAAAATCTGAATTATTAAAACTAAATAAATAAAATTAAATAATTTCATTTTAAAAAGGTTATTTTTACAAATTTATATACTAATTTTCATGATGTTATCATTTAAATAAAAATTGTAGAACGATTTTTCTTAACGCTTTTGAGTTCCTAAATGAATGATTATAGATTGAACATCAACAAATTCAAAAATACGCTAAACTTATTGTAAAATGAACTCAAAATATTAATTAACAAATAAAATTATGCTGTCAATCTATCTAATTCAGTATTTTATGGTTTATTGGTTATTTTTCAAATTAATTTTGCGATAAAAATAGAAAGTTTTTTGATATAAAATTTGATGCGTCAAAGATCTCATAAGTATTCTGGAAAAATTGTTCTAAGATTTTTTTTTTTAAATTCTAACATTATCAAAATTAGTATATAAATTTGCAAAGATACCTTTTTTCAAATGAGAATATCCATTTATAAAAAAAAAAGTTTATACAAATAAATTACGCGATCGTAGTATTATTAAAAAAAAAACACAGTTATTATCCATATCGCAAAATTACATGTCCGTTTTTGCGCAGAGAAATTTTCGCGAAGTCCGCCGAATTTAATGGAGTTACGCTATTTTTTTTTATTATATACCATAATTGATTTTCGTTCGAGGGTCGCACACGGTGTACGTTTCGAAAGTGGACAATTACTGTGCACCGAGCACATAGTATTATATATGTGCACTGTAATTAATTCGTCTCGATATCCAGTTCGTAGAAATTGTGCTGAACATGACATCATCCGCGGAAAGGTTAAATCGGTAGTTGTACGCTGGTCAATTTTAATATGACATAATCGACTGTTATACACCGACTGTTTCCAAACGGTTAGGTCCGAAAGGGAGAGCCCTTTAATTTTGGAATGTGGAGCTATTGGGATGGAATGATTTTGGGATGTTTCAGTTCGCGAAATATGTTGCGATTGGTTTGTAATGCGTTCGATTGGTATACGAGTGGCGTGTTCAGGAGTAAATGGAAGTTATGAAAAAATTTTGGAATCTCTATGGAAGAAAATGTCTAATCGTGTGAAATGAATGACGTGCGATGTGCAAAAAATGCCGTTTATTCGAAATGAACGTATTTGTTTGAGTGATTAAGTCTCGTGTGTTTTAGTTGATAATTTCTAAAATCAATATTCGCGATGAATACAAAGATTTTATAAAATTGTTGGTATTCAGAATAGTGCAACAAATGAACTCGATCTTAAAAAAGAACTACCAGAAATGAGAACAATTGGTGAATAAATATTTTCAAATGATTTTTATTCACTAAATTGTCACAATAATGCATAGTTCGATTCTTTAATATAAGTCGGACATTGACCAACTTTCTACTAACTAAAAAGTAAAACAGGAAGTGCAGATATTCATACGACTGCATATTGAAAATTTGACTCTTCACTCATTAGAATATTAAAAATTTCAAGGTCGAATTAATAAAAAAAAAGTTTAATTATAAATCGTGGTATGCGATAGTAATAATATGTTACTTTAGTTTTTGAATTGTAATCTCTATTAATTCGATATATTGGATTATGAAATTACAATGATTATGTAATGTCGCTTTTCAATATTATGTTTTTTCCTTGATGAAATATCAATTAACGACTCGGTAGTTCAAAATCGCTATTAATTTCAGCTAAAATATTATATAATAAACATAAAAAATATCATTCAATCGAATTAAAAACATTATTTCAATACGCCAACGAAACAATGCGATTGTTCCGCAAACCGAGCTGTCAGACGTGGTTTTCACGTAAATTCGTGTTCATTTCAAAACGAAATTTCATTTCAATATAAAAACTTTTCGATTGTTCCCCATCGAACAATAAAAATATCTGTTTCTGACAAAAACCACAGTTAACATTATTCAATAACGAACATACCGTCAATACATACAGCCGCACGTCCGTTGCAACTGGCACTCATGCGAGCCCCACGTTTTCCACCATTTTCCCGATGTAAATCCCCGCAAAAATGAAAAACTGAAAACACAAAATCCCTCCCCCTCCCCCCCCCCAGTCTACATCTGATTAATTGCCGGCGTCGAATTTTCGCCGGCATACCAAACTGCGATGCGATTTTGGCGAAATGCGCACAAAGGGCTCGCCAGAATGGGGTACTTAATGAGCCGGATGGTGTGCACCTGTCGGTGGTGGTCCATGGCAACGCCCCATAGAAGTTTCGCGTTGTTCGTTTTGAAAATTGGGAGTTCGACGTTGACGCACTTTCTCATTGTCTTTGGGAACCGCTATGAAAACGCTGTATTGTCTTTACTAACTGTGAGTGTGCCGGAAAGAATTCACGACTGTTCGAAAAAAAAGCGGCGAAGCACTTTATCGGGGTGGCGTAGTTGTTTCGAATTGATTGGAAAAGTTTTGAATAGAAAAAATTGTATTGTGCGTGGTGTTGAATGCGTGTATATTGGTGCGGTTTTGCTATGAATTGAATGTTGAATATTAATTAGTTAATGTTATGTAATTTTGTTTGATTAAGCAAATTGGACGTCAAAGGGCATCGCAGGGTGAAAATTATGATATGTCATATTGTTAATTAAATATCAGTGAAGGGTTTTCTGAGTATTTGAAATGCATTGTTTGTATGCGCGAATCAGACTGCAGTATGATCACAATATAAAATCAATTCAATATTAAGGATAAGAAGCTAATAATAATTTAATTGAATATGACATTGATAAATATGCGTACTATAATAGTTATAAGAAAATAAAAATTTCGTCGTATATTTAAAATTAAAAGAACATTTAAATTTCCCATTCATATTACACCCTTATAAAAGTTTAACTAAAATAATCAGATTTGGAGAACTGTAAAAATTCTGTCTCATACGAACTCGCCAACATATAAATCTTCCACATCATCTAACCGTCATACACACGAACTGAATACAAAACCAAAATCATTACACAATCAAATCACACCCGGTCACTGGAATCGATCATAAAATTCAAAATTCCTCTCGAACAAACGACGATTTCAATCCATCCAGGATCTAAAACTTCCAACGTGCGACACCTCATTAACAAATCCCATCCAATACGTGTCAAACATATTATATCAACCGAGAACCGCTCGAAAAATCTATTCCGAATATGAACTGCGGACTCAAATAATAATAGTGAAAAAAAAAAACCAGCTTTGGAAGCACAAAAGCTTAGATTCACAAATCCGATTCGTTCCACCGGTCTGGTCGAATTCCTTAACAATCAACGGAACCCGTCCCAAAAGACCAATCTATAGACGGTCATCGATGATTGTGACGGGTTCGAATCAATTAGGGTTTTACTTTATTTTTCCCCACGTCAATTCGGTTTTTTTGTTGTTTTTGTTCGGTTTCTGCTTATTGATTTGTGTTGTTTAGAGTCTGGGAGTATGATCGTAGTATGAGCTAATATTACAGATTTTATATGATACTTAAAATTAAACTTTTTATAAATCTAATTCAACCATCGGAAAGTATTGTAGTATAAACTATTATGTTATATTGCAATATTAAGACTGTTATCATATTAATCAACAAAATACAATTTATTCTTCAATTTGACTTTGATAATCTTGTTGACGATTTTTACATATATAATTTATTTCATTTTTTAATAAATCGGTCTCAAAATAGATACCATGAGTGTGTGGTTAATGTTTCTTTTATATTTTTCATGAGATCATGAAAAATGAAGAAAATAAATTTGTGATGATTGAATTTGAAGAGTAAAATTTCTATAAATAGCGGTTGTTATTGTAAAACTGAAGATTGGCAAATCTTTGGTTTAAATTTGGCTTTTGTTCATAAAAGTTTAAAAAAAATTGTGAATGTTTTTAATAAAAAAAATCGGTAAATGCTTAGTAATTATCAATATTGATTGGTAAAAGTCGATTGACCACGATTTTATTTTTCAAAATTTTATTTGTTTTTTTTTTTTATATCACGACTTGCAATATTTAAGTTATCTCATATACAAACTTTTATCATCTCACTAAAGCAAATTTAGCGACAAAATTTGAGACCCACAAAATTTCATATTTTTTCCGCGAACATATAAAACATGTAAATCAAATATCTATTTTTAGTATTATATATACAGCCATTTACATAAGAAAAACTGAAAAAATAAATAAAGACTTTAAATAAAATATTTACTTTCAACTCACTACATGCATTCAAATTGCAAATATTGATAAGAAAATGAGCACATCGACAGTTTCAATAGCGTTTACTCGCAAACGTAAATATTGCAATATTGAAAAGGATGAAACATTTTTATGGGTTCCTGTTCAAATAAAAATATGTGTTTTTTTATAAAAAAAGGAATGTTCAAGTTCAATTTTCCGGTACGCGAGCAACACGCGGAATGCAGAGTTAAATTTAACTCTCGCATTTAAAAAAAGATCATACTTGAACGATAGTAGTTTTCTATGTATTGTACGATCCCGAGAAAACTCCACGAATCCGATTTCTAAAATAACCCATCAAATCGCCAATTAAATCCATCAAAATCTATCAAAAAGCAAAGCGACTATTTAGTACCGACAGGTGCACATCAAAGGAAAACTCCGACGAATATTTCACCATCGGCAAAACGGAGTGATCTATTCGAAATGAAAAAAAAGAGAAACAACTTCAGTTATGAATCATTCAGAATAGCTTTGTCAGTCGTTAAATATCGTTTCAGTGGAGTCGAACAAATGTGTTGATTTTCGAGCGATGTTTGATTTTGTCGCCTATCATCGAAGACAAACAGCATTTTAGAAATTTCAATGTCACCTCGGTTGAATCGTATACTGGAAATGAAATATGTATTGTGTGTTCGTGTATATTGAAATATTACAAGGATTTTGTGTGCAGTGATCGCGTTTTCCATAAAAAATAAATTTTTAAAGTTATCTGTCAAATATGTGACAGATAATAATGTGATATATATGTCGTGTCTTCTAGAAAAGATTTGTTTTGTTGACATCAGAGTATCGCAATTTGTTTGAAAAAGGCTTGAGGACCATAGATGTAAAGTTTGGCTTTTAAATCATAAAAGAGTTCACTATAAAAGATGATTCAGTTGAAAAAATCATTTTGATATTAACGTCAAATGCTGTTTAAGTTTCACAAAGAAAGCAATTATACAAACGTTCTGTTACTATTTTAAACGTTGCCTATTTCAATACTTTAGAAAAGTTTTCAGATTCTATCAAGAATTTTCAAACGATTTTTCGAATACAACAAGTTCAAAAGTTTATTTTGAAAACTTATTCCCTTTATTCAAAATTTCAGCTACTTTCACTAAAAAAATTCTCAATCTACTATACTATAAGTATGAAAGTTTGTCCGAGTCATTCTCAAAATAATACTTAATATTTAAAAGCAAACATTGATCTTCTCAAAAAACAATTACGTTGCCGCGCCCCACCCTAAGATTCTTTCACATAATAATACGGCGCAATTAGAAAGAAGAACGAATCGTTCAGATCAATTGATCGGGTCAATTGAACCCCGATGCTTTACACGATAGCATTTTCGATATATAAAAGACGTTCTGTCGCATCCAAAGAACACCACTAGACGACTAGAGCAAATGTTTGATATACATGCAGATTCCGCTCGTCAATCAAATTCTTATGGAAGAGACTGAAGAAACACGAGAGTGTTTGCTTTGCCCATAAGAGAGCGGAGCCGTGTAAAAGGATGTTGATTTAAAAATTCAAAAATAATATTATAAGTGGACTTATTAAATTACACAATCGTACACGATGCTCTTTTTATATATCCTCAATTTCGGTAATGCGGGACGAGTTGTTAACTCGAAACGGTCATTGCACAGAGATTTGAAAAAAAAACTGTTTCAGATGATCTCATCGATCAAATTTCGAATAAATTTTTCGTACAACTTCCGTTCGCGCATAAACATACTTCCGTCCAAATTATCGGGATTAATTTAATGACTTATTACCGAATCGATGACGCTTTTTTGGTCATCGTTTGATGTCATGCGAAAAAATAATAAATTCCATACGAGTATGGACTATTGCGCAAGCGATAAAAATTATCGATGGGAGTTTCAAATTTTGTCAAATGATCGCGGTCAGTTTCCTGTTATATAATACTTAAATGCGGAGTCGATGAATGTGTATGTTATTGTGAAATGATGGAAGATGGTGATTTTTTTTTTAATAACGAAAGATTGTAAATTGTATTACGGGAGTTTTTATAAGATTTTATAATTTTTTTGAAACTTTTATGATCTTAGAATGATTTGAAATCAGAAAAAATATTTTACCGTTTATAATAAAATCGTAATTATTATATAATATTATATATATAAAAAATATTTTTATCAATCTGGTAAAAGTGACTTAATATTTATTAAATATGTAATGCGAGCGTTTGCTAGTTTTTATCAATTTTCAACTCCTACCTAATGATTGATCCCAAAAACCAAAAATCCACTTTTACTACAGCATATGTGAGGTAATGTTTGTGTAGTCGCGTTTTTCGTGAAATTTAAACAAAATTGTAGAAAAATTTGACATCACTATCAAAATGATTATTTCAATTGACTTTCATTTTCTAGAATGAGCTCTTTTATGATTTACAAAGCCGAGCCTATATCTGTGATCCTCAAAGCCGCTTTTAACCATATCGCGACAATTTTGTGTCAGAAATGTAAGCCTTTTCTATTATTCCATAAGTATATCGTAAGACAAGCCGACTGTCATATTTGATGGATGGCAAAAAACATTAAATTTTTTAAAAACTCAAACAAAGTAGACATTCTATCACTGAAGAAGGCAACAATTAACCACTTCACTTATAATTTCCTAGGATAATAACTGAAAAGTGACCATTTGATATGTCAAAAAAAAAAGAACAACACATCAACATTAAATTTCACAAAAAACGCAAAATTTTCAACATTCGAACCCACCAAGAGAACCTCCAAAAAATACCGAACTCCTCAACCACCCCAATCGACATCCCACGAGCTTCGCACAAAATCGGAACCACATTTCGAAACTCCCAATCGTCCCAACCGCTCCACTCGAGTTCAGAACGCACACACGAAAAAATCCAAGAACCATTTCACAACTTTCGACACGTTAACCTGTCGGGACGCACAGATTTCGAAGTGCGCGTGGGCGATCTGGTCTCGGAGCTCTTTGTGAACAGGAAAGAGTAGGATGAACACGTCGGCAAGACATGTGGCACACGGTGACATCATATGAAATGACCAATAGATCGATGGGTGCACGTGCGTTCCGCAAAACGGGCCGTTTGATATGCATTACGTGTGGCTCGACGGTTTATGCGAGCCTTTTTGCGCGTACGCGATTGTACGGTTATGCTTAGACGGTCTAGTTAACATGCCGATGTTTTCTTTTCTAAATGTGTCATGTGGGCTTTGAAGGTTTCGGTTGGGGTGGTTTGAGTTTTTGGAGAAAGAAGGGTGAAAGAATTGGTGTGAGGGAATAAGAATTAGCGTTGGGCATGCAAAGTTTACGGAAGTGGAATGAAAGGAAGTGAATGACGTATATAAAAGATGAATACCGCTTTTCCCCGAAAATGAGACCTACAATGATTTTGAAGTATGGTTTTAATATAAAACCTACCCCGAAAATAAGACCTAGGGAAAAAAACGTTGCATTGGCGTTGTATGAAGATGCTCGAGAGGCAATTTTCTGGTACGGCGAAATGCTTCTTTACTTAAATTGAGCATTATTTAAATTTTAATTTAGCTTTAAACAATCTTTTTAGCTTCAACAATCGTCATATTGATTATTTATAATTTTCGTGTTTATCGACAAGTTTGAAAACTGAATAAAAAACAATCACAAAAGATATAAAAATTCACAAAGTACACATTTTGTTTTATTTTAAAGGATCGTGCGTGAAAAAATGTGCGATTTTGCATTTCTATTGATAACTACGTGTTTTAACTATCGTCGATATGTCAGGTACGGCATCGGATTCCAGGATTTTTCAGTATAAAAAAGGGGCACAAATGATGGAAAGTATCAGTTCCAGCTGAGCTCGAAAAGCGAAGCCAAGTTTCAGAAGAAGCAGCAGTTTGAGAATCCAACCAACTATGAAGAATTTTGTGGTCTTCACTCTCTGCGTTCTCGTCGTCGCCATC
>JAOXNN020235739.1:0-11477 GCA_028571205.2 Hydropsyche betteni
TCGACACTGTAATTTTTTATATAAATATTTATAATGGTTTAAGTTTTTTTGTAGGGTTGATATTTGAAAAAAAGTCATAAATATTATACATGAATTGGTTATTATAAGAATAAAGGATGGTTTATTTAATAAGAATTTTTTTTGGTATTCATACGAGTTATTCCATTCGAATACATTATCGTTTTGACAATTGATGACGCAATTGGCATTGAATATTTGAGAACGGTAACCCTTTAAAAGGAACCGTTGAGGTGGGAATACAAATATGTTTCCAAATGGGAAAAATGTTTAGAAGGCTGAATATATTATATTGCTCTTTAATTATGTATGATTTTTATATTAATTTAAGTTGAGTACATCATTTAATTTAAACAATAAATTTCCAAACTATCAAATATATTTTGAAATTTTCATAATAAGTAATATATAATATTGGTACGATTTCGTTTTTGTAAATAACTAAATATTATAACTGCTTGCGGCACAATACTATGTTGAGAAGGGTTATATCACTGAATATAATAATAGTTATTTTCAATCGGTTAACCAAGTCTCTCTTGATCAATTTTATTCACAGATATGTAACTCGTTGTCTTTCTCAAAGGATAATGAGTAAAAAGGGAAACAGTGTTCTCTTATTATATAAATTATTTGTGCTAGCTATGCCAAATCACGCAATATTTACCCATTACCTTTCTCAGAAGGAGTGATGGAATTGAAAAGGATGAGAGGATATAATATTTGTTTATTATGTAAGAATAATCAATAATTCAGTCTTATCAAACGCACCGTCACCAAAATTAAGCGAGAAATTGCACGGTCAGTAAATGGAAGAGATCATTGATTTGAGGCCATTTGGCAGAGTACGGTTTTTAATATCCAAACTCCTTGTGAGTTAAAAGTGGCCGTTCGATCCGAAGTAGATGTTATATAGTCTTCAAAAGTCGACAACCATGTTGCATAAGAACAAAACTTCAACGAATATAAAAATCAATTCGATCAAACGCAATAAAACTAATTCAATATAAATCGAGTTAACTCGTAAACCAATAACTAAGAATCGTTAAAAAAATCAAGCACCATTAACCGAGTTGACACGTCTGAATCAGCAATTAGAAAACGTTCATCAGCGACAAATGAGTAAAACGACTTTTAATTGACACTAGAAACGCAACAGTCACACACATGACCGATGCAATTTCCACCCCGAAAATGCATTTCGCAAAAATACGGAAAAAAACGACAAAACTTCTCTACATCCGACGTGCAAAATCCGAACACACAATAAATAATGCCGGGATTGCGAAACGGCAAAAATCTAGATAGAACACCCGTAGAGAAATAAAAATGACGTCGTCATACGAGGGAGGCTTTATTGCAACTCACCCCCGTATTCGAAAATAGAAACGTAAAGTTTATACGCGAGTAAGAGTGTTTCGATATGGTTTTTTCTTGTTTGAATTGTGATGGAGTGCGGTGTGGGTTTTTTTTTCGTTTGTTTTTGGCGCGTCTATGTAACACATGTTGGGTTCATTTTGTTTGGATTATTTTTTAGTTGAACTTGGGATTGAATTGAAATGAACGTTTGTGAGTTTTTGAATTAGAAATGTATTTAGTATAATGGTTTGAGGATGATGGATGGAAAAAAAATTCTCGTTAATACTATTTAGAATTGATTTTATGAAATATTATTAAATTATACATAGAGTTTTTTGCAAAGAAAATATTTTTAGAATAAAAGATTTTATTTCATATCTATCCAAGTATTGGTCTCATCAATCAATCTATGCGATAAGTGGTGTGGTAGATAAATGGTTGTGATTGCATATTTTTGGTTTAAAAAAATGATTTATTATATTCAAATTTGAAAATTACATATTCATTGACGTAACTATTCAAAAGTTTAAGATAATAAGAAAAAATATTCAAGTTTTCAATGGCACATCAAAATGTCATTGTCTTGTTATTTCAATATTTAATATTATTATACCAATTGATATTTCATAAATATTCAAATTCGTATCAAATTCAACATTTCCAAGAATTTTTTCGACATTTCGTATTCAGAAATTCCGAACACACATAGCAGTTTAACATTTCAACTAGTTGAAACACGGAACTGCCGGTATGCTGTGTAGTTTTGAAAATTTACCACGCAAAAGCAAAACTTTGTATTTTAACACAGTCTCAATATAATATACATAACATACACACAGATCCCCATAAGAAATACATACATATAAAATTGAGTTTTCGACTTAACAGTTACAAATGGATCGGATCAAACAGAAGCGCTCATAAAAATCTATATATAATTCGGGGAAGCATCGCTCCAATGTCGATCCCACAATGAGCGCATTTCAGACCTGAAAACACTGAAAAATATTCCAGAAAAAATCCATCGATTCTGAAAAATTCGACTGAAAACGGTGCCAAGTGCGTTCGGACGTATTATAGCGACGATTATAAACAAACGCCGATACGCGAAGCTTTTCCATACGTTTCGTTTATGAAAATATTATTTTATTTTGTATTAAAATGTAATATTTATTTTATCTGAGTGTTCGCCGGCTCGAATTAATATTTTCCGGTTGGCGGCGTCCATTCAAAAGCTTTTATGATTCAGATTCGTTCGGCCGTTTTTTTGATACATTTTTCATTTATTGGATAAACAAACGATCGAGTAGTTTTTATATTGAAACGTTGTTTACATGATTCGATGGACGTTTCGTCATGTAAATTGGACGTGGTTTATAAAAATAGAGCGATCGATTCTGTAGGAAAAATGACGTGGAAATACGTAGGTCGCTTCTACGTCATTTACATAAATCGATAGTTGGATATATCTAAGATTTATTGAATTCTACGAAATAATCTGAAAAGTTTTTATGTTAAATACTCACTTTCTATTGATACCATCGCAAATAGTGAATATATCGTTTTCACTATAAAAATCTGAATGTAAAGGTATCATTTTTGCGTTTAAAATTAAATCAAATTCGAAGGTCTTGATTGTGACAGTTCTGTGACTCGACTGAATTTTTTTTTAGGAAAATTTAACTTTTCCGTCACATAGATAGTGATCTAAATTTTACCCTATTGTAACGCCACGTACAATTGTTTAATTATTCAAAGTTTAGATTATGTCACTCAAACTGAATAGTTGAAGAGTTCGAGCGGCAAAGTTTAAACTAACCGCCGAAAATTTAATATTTTATTAAAACGCGGCGACCAACCATTATGTTAATTTTGCGCGCAATTAAAACAATCCTCGAACTAATTGCAAATTAACGAGCCGTTAATTTGGGCAGATGATTTATGACATTTCGCGAAACTGCCTATCCCCGCAAACATCCAAAAATAAATAAATGTAAAAAAAATATATTTTCGCTTCAGAAAATATTTGAGAACATCTAAACGTCGAATACACACAATAGTGCGTGTTGTTTTCATTTATTTTTCGGTGTTTTTGAATAATTCACCATGACGTCTCCGTAGAGACGTGACGCTCACGAAAATGTGACCGCTGATTAACTAGCGGAGTCCGCGCTCAGTTTTCCGGGAAATCCACTCACTAAATAATTAATTTTCCGGGAAAACCTGGGGTCTGCCCCTGTCCCGTGCGATTCGATCGGGCCTTGAGCCTTCCGGGTCACTGGGTCACGAAAGTTACCATTTTGCTGTCCGCAATTGGGATAGGTCTTGTGTCTAGGACCTAGATGGGTCTTGTGTATACGTGAAAGCTATTCCTTTTATGTTGGGTTGTTCAATTTTGCGATGTAACAAGGATGTAATATAAAAACAAGGATTTTATTAAAGTTTATTCGTTCATTGTGTTGATGAATTCAGTGGTTAAGTTTTAACGAATGTTAAGCGACACATGGTAAGATTAACCGATGAAAAAATGACATTAAGGTGTAAATGTAATATTCAGGTCTTTAAATATTTATTTTATTTTATGACATAAAAAAATGATGATCTTCATAATCATTTTTGTCATACAAAATACTGCATAGTCTTGGCATAATGTTGATACATTTATCAAAATAGTACAAAAGTTTTGACAATTCTAAGAACTGCAAAATAATATTTCATTTCCGAGAATTTGCTATATTGAAATTCGCGTTTCCGTTAATTTAATTGAGAATTCTTGGCATTCAGTTCTGAAGCAAACAATGAAATGCATTTGAATCGTGTGAAAGAAGCATTGTTGTACTAATTTCAAACTTTTCCTTAAAATACTACAAACTAAGAATTCATAAAATTATTCATACATAAAATATATTACAAAATTCGTGGAATACGACGTGAATGCAAAATTCGAATTTTTGATTAATATCTCGACACGGATCATCGTTGATCGTGTTTAAATTCAATCTGCATAATTTCGCAACTAAAACTGAATATATTAAACGTGAATTCAGGTTGGCTGGCATACGCACATGTTAATACATTGTCTGTTAATTGTACGTACTCGCATAACCAATGTGACGTTTGCATATGCATGAAAGGTTGACGATCAATGAGAATTTTTTTCGACATTCATACGAAATGTGTGAAATATGAATTTTTGGAAACAATTTAAGTGACTAATGTTTGTTATTTGATATGTTTCATTTCTCGGAATATATATATTTAGTCATGCGGGATTTTTTTGTAAATTTTGATATGTGAAATAAAATGGAAAAGTCATTTTGAATTTTTAAATAATCATTTTCTATTTAATGATGAAAAATGGATGCGGAAATACGATAAAGAATTTTTTGAGATTCATTTCTCGGAATATATACGTTTGGTCATGTGAGATTTTTTAAAATTTTGATATGTGAAATACAATGGAAGAAATATTTCATATTTTTAAATAATCATTTTCTATTTAATGATGAAAAACGGATGCGGAAATACGATAAAGAATTTTTGAGATTCATTTTTCGGAGTATACACATATAGTCATTTGGGATTTTTTTGAAAATTTTGATATGTGAAATAAAAAGGAAATCGTATTTTGAATTTTTAAATTATCATTTTCTATTTAATGAGGAAAAACGGATGCGGAAATACGATAAAGAATTTATGAGATACGTGATAAAGTAAAATTTCAATAGATGTCTCCATAAAAAAAATATTAAATTTTGCGAAATTTTACAAAACTTAATAAAATCTATAGATGCTTAAATTATAAAATTAAAAAATATATACTATCCAAAATATTAAAATATAAATAAATAAAATACACAAGAAATAATAAACATTTAAAAAACATTTTTTATCAGAGACATCTATGAGCGCAGACTCAAACTAAATTTGACGTTTCGGAAAAACTACCCTCACCGAACGAATCAAATCAAAACCCATTTCCCGAATCGATCTCGATAATACGTTTTTAAACGCACAAAAAATTACACACACACGCGCCGACTATGAACATTCGAAGAGCCACACGAATCGATGGCGCCCATAAAATATTTAGGCCGAGTCACTCCGCCATTGTCAACGGGGGCGGCCATTGTTCGCGCGCGGCGGAAGTTCAAAACAAAAACGCGCGCACCTCGACATTCAATTATTAAGATTTTCGTTTTTATGAACAGCGCGAGCTCCGCGTAATTTATTGCCGCTCCTTAGCGTCCGCAACGTTTTAATTTCGTTGCGGATTAAATTGGACCGAAGTTCTCATCCGTCCTTTGTTACATAATCAGCTTTTCAGACTTTCGCGAGGGCACCGAAAGCCCTTAAACAGAAGCGAGAGAGACGGAGGTCCTTTCGGCGGGGGGAGGGAAAGAGCTCGGCGGCGATTTATTTAACTTTGCGAGATATTGCGCCCGAGAAAGGGTAACTTTATTTTTTCGATTATTTTGACATACGACGGCGAAAACTCTCCGTTCGCGCGAAAATAGAGCCGACATTTTATAAAGAGCGATTTTACTTTAGAGAGTAGTTTTCTTTTATTTCATCGTTTTTTTCGGCGTAGATAATCGGTGAGTTACTCTGCAGATTTTGTATAACATTAGAATTTATTTTTTCATATTGCAATAGCTACGATTATATATTTACCTATAAAAACTTATTTTTTTATATGTCCTTGAATATGAAAATGTTATAAATCATATATTTGAATCATTTAAAAGTTCTATTTTTTATATTATATCATAAAATATTTGTTTTTATAAATCAAGATTTTTTTATTATTTTAAAATTTCGTGTCATTTTTAATATTTCAGACTATTTTAAAAATTAACTGAATATCTTTTAGGTGACTTAAAATCATGAATATCACTGATTCATAATACATTTATGCTCTTAATTATGAAATAGGATTATATTATCTATTATTCATTTTTAGTGACCTAAATCAGATAAATTATTTTCTCAAATTTTAAATTTTAGCACGTAACATAACTCATTATCAAAATTAGCATAAAATAAACCATATTTACTGAAACAAAAATCGATTTATTTTTTATAAAAATCCTTCAGATTACGTCAACGTAATATAATACAAAGTGATTAATTCTTTTTAGTTCCATGACTTAGACTACTTTCACAATCAAAAACCTCCATGTTCAACCTTCTATTATATCAACCTTTACAATACCATACAACGAGTTTTCCGACACCCAAGAAAAGGTCAAGCAGATCCCGCGAGTGGATCATGCAAGAAATTTCCATGCGAAAGCCATCAGACAGGCGACATGGCGTGATGATGAGGGTTGTCAACCCTCGACGACCTTCAGACTGGAAAATATCGCGTGACGACCAACAATTTTCCTCGAAACGGGACATTTTTTAACGCGAAAAGATAAAGGCCGCCCCCGCGTCGTCGAATCGCCAAAATCAAGATCGATCGGCACAATTTCTGGGCGATTTTCCACGTGCGGAAAAGTTCGGAAAATATAAGTGTTGTTGTTTCTCGGAACACGACGCGAAACGGGAACGGGTCAGTTTATGGCGGTGTTTGATTTTTATCGTGTCGGAGTCGTGTTTCAATATAAAAATGGTCGAATGTGGTGTGATGGCGAGTTGTATGGTCGGTGTGTGTGTATGTGCTTAATAATGGAGTCGGATGTGTATTTTTAGAATTGTGTGCATTATTATGTGGCGTGGAAATGTCTGGTTGCATTTTGATAAAGTGTTCAGATAGTGGTTTGAATATTTTTGTGTTTTAGCCAACGAAATGTAAATGTATTATATTGTGTCCCAGAAACTATTTAAGGATTTGGAATTTATTCAATTTTTATTTTCAGATTCACTATACAAGGTTATAAAAGTTATCGATATAGATATATAAAACTACAGAATTTTTTTAAAAACAATGAAAAATCAAAAGTGAAAGTTTTTCTTGTGATATTTGGTAGTCCTCGACTTACGACGGAAATACATTGCTGAACCTCGGTTGTAAGTCGAATCCGTTTAACTCGAATCTGTATAATATTTTTTTTTATGGTAGTTTTACTTACTTTTATTAATAAAATAAATAAATAACATTTGAAAATCTTTCACTGTTTGGGTCCATCATTTCAAATTTTTTTATTCCTCAATTAATGAAATGATAAGCAGTAGCCATCTTTTTCAATACGATTTTTTTGACGGTTCTACATTCCTCCGTATTTATTTCTCACATCCGTTTGAAATTTATCATTCAATTTAAAAAAAAAAAAATTCGGTCGTAAGTGCGAACCGTCGTAAGTCGAGGACTACCTGTATTACATTTTTTTTTCATATTATAATACACAATCTTATTATTCACTTAATCATGTATTCACAATCATTTTATAATAATTTTTAATTTTTAAGAATTTCAATTAAAATAAATCTTTAACTTTGTAAACGATAAATATTTTTATCTTTTATTAAAAAACAATTTAAACGTAGATCCCATACGAAGCCCAAACGATTAAAAAAAAAACGGCATCATAATACAAAATTGATTGATTTTTATAGCATAACAACTTTACGACCTTTACAACGTATACCCAACACGTAAAAAACAGATTCGTAGCTCAAAGCATTTTGCAATTTGGCACACGTTTTTTTTGTAAGTCGGACGCATTTTTTTACGGACTCAAATCTGCGTTTACGTCGTTTTTATTGCGGAGTATAGCTTTTCTTATTATACACTTTTTCATTCGTCTGACACGATCCGCAAAAGACGTTCGCTGAATACGAAAAGCTGTTTATTTCTAAAGCCAGCACGATAAAAATTCGGGAAAAACAGGGAAATGCGAAAAACAAAACCGACCAGGGACGTGTTAATACGTTTATTACGCGAAAAGTCGAGGGATGACCCATAATGTATTATGGCGCAGTTTTTTCATATGCATGTGTGTTTATATTCGTTAATTTGTTTTTTTTTTATTATATAATATATATTTTTTAAAATATTGTTGCTGAATAAAGTATTTTTTCAAAGTAAAACATTGAAATGGTATCTAAAAAAGTATTGGTGGGAAAATATATATATGGTCTTTGGTGTGTATGATGGAATAATGCGATTATATTTAAAACTTTGCGGTTCTGGTTCGGTAATGTAAGAAATATTTTATTGCAAATTAAATTTGAAAGGGACGATATGAAAAGTCGTTTCATAACGACTGCCGTGAATCATTTGCTCGAATGGACCGATAAATTATTCGAGTCGGTCAATAAATTATGTTCACATTGTTGAATTTCGAGCTTTTCTTGGACGACTTTCCTCAGATTTTCTCGAAAATGAGTTAACTTTGTTTCGAGATATATATTTTTTATTCATGAATTGTCGAATAATAAATAAATGTCGGTTTAGAGACATGTCTGAGATTTATATATGGGATTCTACAGTTTAGAATAACTACGAAAACGTTTTAGATTCAAATGTATTCATCAATGGTAATTTTTTGAAAAGTAAAGTAATTTTTGTTTGCATTACTATTTTTATTTATTTCAATGCATTTAAGCGTGAAATAACATTCGAAGTTCGATTTAGAATCAAGATTTTAATTTAATCACGGTAATTATTTTTGAAATGTACAAGTGCGTGCTTAGGCATTTTTCAAAGAGAAATCATAAAGAATTCTTATCCCAAAAACGTCATATAAATACTATCGCAAATGGACTGTATAATTAGCAAAAGTAAAGTTCATGTGTAATAAAGAAATTAAAAATTCGAATATTATTCATCAAATATATTTCAGCGGTTTACGTGCACAGCAAATTTGTGTGTCGCGTGTTCTTAGGAAAATTTTTCGATGGGAAAGTTGTTTTTTCCGCGCATGAATAAAAAATTAGGATTTTGTTTTCGCGTACGAGACTCACATATTCGAAGTATAAAAAGGACTTCCAAAAATAACATATTTCTCACAAATAAAGCGCCTTATTCAATAAAGCCAATCCAAAACCGACACGACCACTTATCCATACGAAAAAAAAACCAAAATTCGCACCGCCGTCAAATAAATTTTAACAATTATAGGATAAAATATATATACACGTTTAATTAAAGAATCGAAATGATAAGAACGGGCGATCCGAACCGGTGGAAATTAAAGTCGTAAAGGAAGTCGTAGATTGGATATACGGCGAAGCAGCAATAACCGGTCAACGTAATCTGGTCACTGTTAAATTAAATTGCCGGTTACGATCCTCGTCTAAGTCCTGTGTGTCCTTAAAACGTGCGAGACGTCGGAAAAATTCCGACGCGAACGAATCGGCCATTTCTGGACGGCGAAATGGTTGTGGCTTTTGAGAAATGTCGTGAGAGTATTTTTGCGATTCGAGCTCTGCTAAAGGTTCGGGTCGTTAAGAAAATACGTATATGAAATGGGTTATTTGAAAAAGTTGGTTATACATGAAAATTTTCATGTTCATCAAAAAATTTATTTTTGTATGATAACCAGTTTGAGGTTACTTCTTCATATTGAACATAATAATTTGATATTTTCCACTCAAGACAATTTTTTTTCGATCATTTATTTATATTTAATGAAGCTTGTTTCATCTAAATATATTTTCAAAAATAAAATCTTTGATATGGTCTTAATAAATCTTCATTATTTAAAAAAAACTTCAGAGTAAATGAGGAAGCGCGAGGTACATATAGGTGTCCCAAAAATGTATATATAACTTGAATATTATATTTTTTGAGGTATGATTAATCTTGAAATTCAAAATGAAAGAATAATTATAAATATATAATTTTTATATTATAGTTACTAACAATAAGATTTTTTAAATTGATAGAAGTTCTGAGTTAGAAATTTTACCCAGAATCTAGTAGTATTATACAGAGTAGTCCAAAGGTCATCGTACAGCCTTAAAAAGGTGATAGGCCATATTATTTGAAACGTTTTAAATCATACATACCTTAGTCTAAAGCATCATAGTTTTTGTTATTATAATTTTTTTGATTTTTTAGAAAAAATCTGAAATTTCACACTTGTACATTAATAATTCTCAAATAAAAAATACGGCAGACAAACCATATATTTATTTATTTTTTAACTAAATATTTAACCTTAAATAGGAATAAAAAAATCTATGTCAGCAAAAACTTTCCGAAATCCATGAATAGTTATAAAAAAATTTACTGAAGTAAAGAGTTTTTTGACATTTCTTCATTGAAAAACAAACGAAGTCCAATGTTTTTAAAAATATCTCTGTTTAAAGTCACTTTGATTGATGTATCAAACATGCAATTATATAATAGAAGATCCTGCCATAACCAGGCCAACTTTCTAGTTTCTTTGAAAATTCAAATATCTTCATATAAAATAATGTTTCTTAAGTCACCCGTATTTCTAATAAGGATTAATCGTAGTACATCAACATTAATCCATTGAATGTAGTAAGAACTATTGTTATTTAAAAGTAAAAGTAATTTGACAAAACTTCAAAATTTCATTAGGCAAAAACACAACTTTCCCATTCTAAAAACACGAATGTGCGTGCAAAACGACGAGATTCGGTAATTAACCCTGCAAAGCCCCGCTTTAAATATTTAATATGGCCGCCGAGAGGATTACCGATATAATGTAAAGTTTATTCAGGATTTGTAGGCACACTCGGCGCCATTGTTGTACCTCGGACAACTTTCGGAAACGGAAACAATACGATATTGAATATTGTACGATATTTGCCGGGCGTTAATACAGCGAGCTGCTGAAGTTCACGCTTCGGCCATTATTGGGTTATTGTGCCTTTGTCGTTTGCGATTTAGTCATTTGTCATGATTTTTTTTACACGTGTTATCATGATTGCAGATATAATCCATTTCAGAATAAAACTATTTTTATGTTGTCAAAATTTTTGAAGGTATGAAAATTTTCAGAAATATTTAAGGATTTGAATATTGAAATTATATTTTTTTAGTTTTTTGATCTATCTTATCTTATCCCATATATATAATAGCGGATTTCTGTGTGTCTGTTCGTCTGTCTGTCTGTGTATCTGTGTCGATGACGCTCGTGACTTTAAAACGACGCGTCGATCTCCTATATATAATTCTT
>JAOXNN020235756.1:0-11476 GCA_028571205.2 Hydropsyche betteni
CACAATAGCAACTATACATTGCTATCGACAGCTATGCAAGACACTTTCTGCAACATCCTCCCCCCCCCCTGAATGCAACGGATTCCTGAATCTTGGTGTCGGGCGGCTTGTTGGCCGTTTGACGACTCAGGTGGTTGACCGCTCTCATCGTCTAGCGCATGTCTATCGTGGTGGTGGTGGCTGGGATTGCCTGGCATAGTCGCTGCTATGACTATTCAACCCGCTCCCGCAACTCCCCACCGCAAGCGTCGCATGGGCCGCAAGGTCGCCGTCGTTTCCGCTGCCCTCATGTCTGTGTCTGGTGTCGCCGGTGCGAACATCCTGATTCAGAACTTCATGACTGCCGATTTCACGGCCTCTCCTCCTTGCGTGATCAAGACCGCAGGCGGCGACACGGCTTTCGCTGGCGTGACGTTCGACGGCACGACCGGCACGACGACGGTTGACGGCGTTGACGTCCTTCAGGAGAAGGTGACGATCGCTGGTATGACCGGCGACCGTTTCGTTCTGTCTGACGTCTTCGACATCGAGAACAACTGTGCGTATGACGTCGATGTTCAGTTGGTGCAGGGGGCTGCTGCTGGCGCTTGGGCGGAGAAGCACGTCGAGGTCTTCCTCTCCGCCATTCCGGCTCCGGTCGACTACCCGTCAATCGCTTCCGCTGAGTGGGATGCTGCTCCGATCGTGTTCGACGCCGCAGGCGTGACGAACGCTCAGACGGGTGTCGTGACGATCGCTGCTGGCGATGAGGCGACTGTTGGCATGGTCGTCACTCACGGGCAGGCGTCTGTCGGTACTGGAAGTGCCACCTGGGTTGTTCAGGCCGAAGCCAACTGATCGGGCGTTGTTGTTGAGTGGGCTGGCGGTCGTTACGACCGCCAGCCTTTCTCGGCTTGAGGTTTGGAGCGTGTATGGACACGAATCTTGAGAACATGAAGATCGACGACGAACAGTCGTTTCTGCCGCTGTTCTGGGCTTCGGCGCGCTGCGCTCTGCTGACGGTTGTGGCGCAGGTGTCGTTGTCGTGGTGGTTCGGGTGCGTGAACGGAGCTACGCCTTCGTTGCGGTGGTGGAAGTTTGTGCCGGTGTTGGCGTTCGAGGCGTCGCCGGCAGTGTTCAGCGAGATTGTTCGCGGGTCGAGCTTGTGGTCGGCTGGCGTGTTGTGTGTTTGCGCTGCGTATCCGTGGGCGCGCAAGAGTCGACTTCAGCTTCGCTCGGGGTATGCGTTCGCTTTGTTGGATGCGTCGCTGATCGGGGTGCTGGTGGTGGCTTCTCGTTGGTTCGGTCTGGCTGCTGGGTCGTGGGCCGAGTTGTGGGCGTGGAACCTGAGCATTGTGGCGTTCGTGCTGTTCTTGATGGCTCAGGCGCTCGCTTGGGTGGATTGGCGGGAACGGTCGTGAGGTTGCGAGCGCTTGCTGTTGTGTGGGCCGTTGCGCTGGTGTTGTCGGCTGCGTCGCCGCTAGCTGCGGGCGTGCGGTCTGAGAACTCGATGGGGTTCGACACGGCGGCTTCGTCGGCCGGGTTCGAGGTGTTTGAGTACGGGTCTGGTACTGGCTGGGACGCCGACTTCGCTTCGGGAACATCGACCGGTGTGACGACGGTCGGTTCAAGCTTGACTCTCGGTGGGCCTGGCGGCTGGTGGGATGCGTCGTGGAGTCGGCGTCAGTGCTTCGTTGTCTCCGCTGCTTCTCATCCGGCCGAGTATCCGCTCCGGTTCCCGCTCGCTGCCGCTCTGGTAGCTGGCGGCGACAGTTTTCGCGTGGTCGATCCGGTTGGGGCGCTGCTTGTGTCATCTACTGAGAGTGACGTGGTTTGGGCGCAGGCCGATCCGTTCATCGACGGCGAGTATTGTGTCTACGGAGGCAACGGCGCAGTGGGCTCGGTGTCTGACCCGGTGGGCGTGTTCGCTTACGATTCGGGGCAGGTGGTCTCGTACTACACCATGGTGACGGGCTTTCGGCCGGGTTTACAGCGCGACAGGGTTCGGGTGGTTTCGTATTCGGACGGCAACACGGTGTCGAATGGCGTGACGACAGTTGTTCTGAACGAGGGTCAGAATCACACGTTCGTCAACTCCGACGAGCACACTGTGATCACGGCGACCGGCCCGATCGCGGCTTCTGGCATCGTCGGTGATTCGCAGGAGGCTCTAGTTCCGGAGGGCTACGCTTCGGACCGATTCATTTTCGCCAACTACCGGTACGGGGAGCGGTTCTTCGTGCGGTCGCCTTGGGGCGCAACGACCGTTGAGGCACGTAGCAACGGCGTTCTGATCGGTTCGATCGCTGTTGCACCAGGCTCGGGCTCAGTGTCGTTCTCGGTGCCCGGTGTCGGTGTGACTCCGGTGACCCTGTCTTCGCCTTCCGGAACGCCGTTTCTGGCTGTGCATTCGTCTGATCCGGCGCAGCAGGATGTTGTGGCGGGCGTCCCCTGGTTCGGTGACCCGCTGTTTGGTATCGCATCGACGCAGGCGATTTTCGCTACGTCTGTCACTCAGTCGGTGTCGGTGCTGACGAGCGCTGGTGCGTCGATCACTGCGACGTTGTCTTCTGCGACGTTGGCGTCGTTGACTGGAACGTCGGCAGGGAACGGTCCGGCAGTTCGGGCTTCGGCTGCCTCAATGTTTGCTGTGCACGCTCTGGACGACGGTGATGGCACGGAGTCGGTGACGTTTCTGCCGGAGCGGCTGCTGTCGGTGCAGTACCGGCTGTCTACGCCTGCTGAGTATCTAGTGTTCGCGTGTCCGGTTCCTGGCCTGGTGATTCTGCGGAACGGCGTGGCGGCGGGTGCGTGCAGCGGGACGGGTGTCGGGAAGCTGCGTCTCAACGCGGCAGGCTTTGCTGTCGGCGATCTGTTCTCTGCTGCGACGCCGTTCTATGCGTCGATGGAGGAAGCCAATCTAGACGAGTTCAACATGGTCGGGCTGAAGGGTGCCATCCCGTTCCCGCCGCGGCCCAGCGTTGCTGGCGGCAGCGTCGAGGCGTTCGTCGGCGGTTGCGGCGACTGGATGTCTGACCCTGTGGCAACTAACGGCGTGTTCGGGTTGTGGCGCTTCGATGCGACCGTTCCGGCCGGCACGACGGTTGCGGTTTGGCTTTCGGTGGATGGCGGCGTTTGGGTTCCGATGCCGGTGGTTGATGGCGTGATGCCGTACGCGTTCGATGACGGAGCGTCTGTGGTCGTTCGGGTCGAGTTGTGCAATACGGGAGCGCCGACGTCTGCGCCGGTTGTGTCGGCGGCGGGATTCGAGTTCGGGCTGGTGGAGGTGGCGGGTGTGCTGGACGCCGGTTCGCTGTCGGTTGCGTCGTCAGTGCCTGACGGCTGGCTGTTCCGTGTCTACCCCGATGCTCCGGGCGTGTGGGGCGGGACTGTCGGTCTGGCTGGCGGCAGCGGCATAGGGTTCATGTCGTCGGCCTCGGTGGTGACAGATCATCCGGTGGTGGCGGGTTCGGTGTCTGCTGGGGTGGTCGCTTCGTCGGGTGCGTCGTTCTCGACGGGCGATGGCCTGCCGTTCTCTGTGGGTGTGGATCGGGTGGTTGATGTGGGGCAGACGGCGGTGTTGGGATTCGAGTTCGTCGCTGAGTCGGCTGGGTTGCGGCATTCGACTTCGGTGGCCGCAGCGTTCTCCGGCTGATCGGGCCACCGCTTTGATGTCGGCATACTCTTGCTGTGTGTCGCCGTTCGTTCGTTCGCCTTCTCGTTGCCGCTCTGATCGTCGCTGTGTTGGCGTGGGCGTTGTTCGCTGATGGAGCGCCGCTTGTGCTTCGTCCGCTCGGTTTGCGGGTGCGTGACGCTTTGGGTCTCGGGTTTGTGCCGTTGGATGTCGGGGCGCACGCGCTGATTTTCTGGTCTGCTGGGTGCGTTGCGTCGTCTCGTTCGCGTCGTGTGCTGGCTGGTCTTCTGGTCGCAGCGTTGGTGGCGGAGGCGGTTCAGCCGGTCTTGTCGGCGGTCCGCCAGTTCGAATGGTCGGACATGGGTTTGAACGTTGCGATGGTCACGGCCGGGTGGCTGGTTGCTTCGTCGGTCCGGCGTGTCGTTTCGCAGCGTCGAGGACTGTCGTCGGCCTTCGTCGCCATGTAGGCTTTTCCGGGTGTTCGGCGCTGTTTCTCGGGGAATGACTGGAATTGCCGATGTCCGGGATAGCGGTCAGTCGTAGTGGCCGGAGTTGACGGCGGCGATGTGATTCTCGACGACGGTTCGGACGACGGCCTGGAGGTCGTCCCAGATGTTGTCGTCTTGCGGGTGCGGGTCCGCAAGCGGCTTTCCGTCGATGCGTGTCCATTCGAGGGCTTCGTGCAACATGGCGACGGTGGCCGCGGTGACGAGTTCGATCGCTGCCGCCTGCGGGGTGGTCGCTGTCTTCGGATACGACAGTTGAATGTCGCCTTTGAACGGTTCGTTTGGATTGTTGATGTCGGGCGCGAACGACGGGAGAGCCAGATGCATGTGTCCGACGTCGGCGGAGATTTCGGCACTCCAGCTCGGGGCGATGGTGATTGAAGAGAAGTTGAGGTCGGGTGACGTAGCGAACATCTTGGTGGCGATGACTCGGCCTGGGTCTGCGGTCGTCTTGGCTGCCATTCGGAACCTCTAACAGCGGGTTGCGGTGGCTACGAGCCACCGGGCGTCGGCGCGTCGTATGTCGACGGTGGTTTCGAGGTTTGTCAGCGTCCAGCCGGAGGATTCGATTGTCGAGGCGAATGAGCCTGCGTTGGGCCAGAAGTTGAACCAGCGCCCGTCGTGCCAGCCGTCGGCGGGCGATCCGGGGACTCGAAGCTTCACGTCGGCGGTGAGGACCGCTGACGGTTTCGCTACTCGGCGGAGTTCGGCGAGTGCGCGTCGTGCGTCGAATGGCTCGAAGTGGACGAGGGAGGCGCAGGCCCAGATGCCGTGGAAGGTTTCGTTGTCGTGTGGGAGGTCGAGCATGGAGGCGACTCGGGCTTCGCCGTGCTGAGATGCGAGGCGGACCATGGCGGGCGAGAGGTCGATGCCGGTGGCGTTGATGCCGAGCTGTCTGAATGCTGCGAGGTCTCGGCCTGGTCCGCATCCGGCGTCGAGGACTCGAAGGTCGGTGTCGGGATGCGCCGAGTGGACTGTTGCGACGAACGTTTCGAGCGCTGGGATGAGTGGCGTGCCGGTGCCCAAGGTGTTGTCGTGGGCGTCGGCGATGCGGTCGTACGTGTCGGAGATTGCGTCAAGGTCCCAGTGTTGGGTGGTCATGGCTTGGTTCCTTCTGGGAGGATGAGGGCTTGTCCGGCGAGTGGGTGTCCCCATGGCGCGAGGAACGATGCGGCGTTTCGGTGTCCGCCTCCGCCGTACATGCGGGCGATCGGTTCGACGTTCATGCGGTCGTCGGCTGATCGTAGTCCGATGTATCGGCCGTCTGCTGTGTCGACGTAGTAGGCGGCGAATGGTGCGTCGGGGTTGTTGATGACGAGGGCGGCTGCGACTTCAGACCCGATCGATTTCGGGGACGGTGCGACCGGGACGATGGCCCCGCCGATGCGTGCGTTCCGTGCGTTGGATGCGCAGGCTGCGATCATCTGTTTGTGGGCGGAGACAGCTAGTTTCGCTTCGTTGACGACGTCGTCGAATGTCTCAGCGACGCGACGGTCGAGTGCGTCCCATTCTTCGTATGTCCGATTGGTGGCGGCGATGACGGTGTTGATTTCGTCGGTGTGCGGTAGTTCGTGTCGCCACAGGTCCCGGTCCTGGACGTATTTGACGATGGGCGGGACGGGGGCTCCGGGGTAGCACCAGTCCCATGCGATGCCAGCGCCGGAGCGGTCGATGTTGTAGATGAAGTGAACGTTGTCTGGAAGGTCGACGAGTTCGTTCGCTGCGCTGATGTGGTGGTCGAGGATGACGATGGTGTCGCATCGGGCAGCGAGTGCGAGGGTTTGGTCGCGGTTGTAGGAGAAGTCGGCCATGATGACGGTGCCGTTGAGAGCTTCGTCGGGTTCGGCGTTGTGGTAGCCGGGGAAGTGCCGCACTTCGATCTTGTACTGCCGAGCGAGGCAGCGGTCGAGGACCCAGGCGGACTTGAAACCTCCCCCACCTGAAGGAGGGGGATTCGGGGCTGGGACTGCTCCGGCTCGCACGGCGGCGGGTCGGGGTCTTATGTCTTTGATGCCTTCGGGGACGTAACCTGCCCTGTTGATCATGTTGATTGCAGCGTTCTTGTCTCGCTGCATGCTGTTCCCGCAATGGTTGCAGGTGTACGTTTTCTGTCCGAGTGGTATGCGGTCCTTGGGTTTCGTGCCGCATCTTGAACAGGTTTGCGTTGTGTCAGCGGGCGGGACGAGGGTGAGGTGTCTGCCTGCTTTGGTTGCTTGCCATAGGAGCGCAGTTTTCGCTGCGCCGATTCTGCCGTCGGCGGCTTTCTTCGCCATCGTCGACTTCGCCAGGAACTTCGGTTTGAAGTCTTCCACTGCGATCATGTCATGATCAGCGACGAGCCGATGCGCCCATTTGTTGGCGTCGTCCGTCCGCTGCCTCGCCGCCTTCTTCTGCGTTTTCGCAGCCAAACGTTTCGCTCTCGTATACCCGGCCGTGTTGGGTGCGCCTCTCGGGGTGGAGCGGCGGGCCATCATCCGCTGATACCGGGCGAGACGCCTAGCGGTCTTCTTCCCGTGTTCCGCGTGGACAAGATCATGCGTCGTACCGAGGTCACAGATGCCGGTGCCGGTGTCGACAGTGGCGGTGGTCGCAGTTTCTGTCACACCCCAATCCACTCCGACCGCACGACCCCTACCCGCAGTCGGAGGAAGAACGGTGGTCTCGGTGTCGATTTCGACGACGAAACTAGCGTACCAGTGACCGAGCGCATCCCGGAACACTCGAACGCTTTTCGGGTCAGACGGCAATGTCCTCGACCAGACGACCGGGATCACGGTTTTGCCCGGCAGCCACAACGCCAGGCGACCAGTGACCGGATGCGGTTTCAGAGAGAACCCGCGGCGCGTGTAATTCAACGACGGCAACGCGGTACGCCGATACTTCCTCACCGGCAACCCACGACGACGACCGACAGGGAGCTTGTTCTTGCGGTCCAGCAACGCTTTCGTACGAGCAGCAGCGAAATCCCGGACCGTCTGCTGCTGCGCCACTGACGAACCCTCCGCCAGCCAACGCTCACCCGTCACCGGGTCAACCGTCTCCGCCCGCAACCTCGTCAACAGTTTGTCCTGCGCCGCGTAACCGAACGTCCCCTCAGGATCTGCTTGATGCCGGGACTTCGATTCTTCAACCAGACGATTCCACACCCACCGGCACCGCCCGTACTCGCGGACAAGACAAGCCTCAGCAATCTTGCCGGGCCTGATCCTCTCCGTCTGACGGACACGCACAATAGTCACACCACCACGGTACACGTCCTAGCTATGCCACCCTAGGGCTGTTCGGACTATTACACCCAGCAAACCAGACTCCCTGAGCGGCTATCCCTCCCCGCCCTAAAGGACGGGGCCTCCCGCCGCAATCGGTGAAGCCGTCGGGGCAGCCGGCGTGGGTGACGATGTTGATGCTGGCCGGGCTGGTTTCCAGGAGTTCTTCGAGGTTCATGCGATCAGCATATCGTCAGCTATGCCGTCAGACAAGGCGTCGCCTTCGTCTTGATCCGGCGGCGACTGCTGCTTCTTGCGCCATGGGCTGATGGTGCCTTCGGGGAGCGGCGGTCCTCCCCAGACGGTGGTGCCGTTGGTTTTGGTGCGGGGGAAGAGGAGCCGTTCCCCGTGGATGTTGACGACGGTTTCGGGGTCGAGGTGTTCGGCGACGCGGCAGATGCCTGGTCCTCGTTCGATGCGGAGGTGGCGGTCGTAGTTGGAGTCGCTGGAGAAGGTGCGGTGGCAGGTGGCGCAGTGGCCGATGCGTTCGCCGCCGTAGTGGTCTCCGCAGGTAGCGCAGATGGTCATGAGGGTTGTCCGTTCTGAGGCAGGTCGTAGATGGTGGTGGGGATGTTGGCGGCTTTGATGATGGGTTCGATGCGGTCCCATGTGCCTCCGCCGAGTCCGCATCCGATGCGTGGCGCTGCGATCGTTGCGCCGGTTTCTGCGGCGTGGGCGGCTACGGCGTTCCAGGCTTCGCTTACGGCTTCGTAGTCGACTGGGTGCGGGTTGTTTCGGGAGATGATTCCTCGCTGGGCGATCATGTTGGCGACGGCGATGCCGGGCTCAACGTTGACGAAGTCGACGGTGCCGAGGGCGTAGTCGTTCTTCTGCCGGTAGGCGGCTTCGGGTTGCGGCCAGCGGCGGCTGACGGCGACGACGAATCCACTCCCCCATGCGCCGATGTCGTTGCAGATGTGGGCGATGATGACTGGGCGTTCGTCGGGGTTGGTGGCGTCGCCGGTCTTGTAGGCGATGAGTGGTGTGGTCACGTCTTTCTCTATTCTCGGGCGAGACTGAAGGGCCGGATGTGGCGTGGGTTCGGGGATGTCGTGGCGGGCATGGCGTTGGTGATTTCGTCGTGTAGGTGCCTGAGTTCTTTGGCGTATCTGGTCATGTTCGCTGTGGCGATTTGGTTTTCCGGTTCGCCAGCGTGAGCGTTCCGTAGGTCGGCTTCGAGCTGAGGTAGCGCTTTGAACAGTCGATGCGCTTCTTGGCGAAACGGCGTGTGGGCGCTCGGGCTTGCTGTTTGCCGCAGTTTGTCGAGGTTTCTGAGGACCAGATCGAGTCGCCCGATAATCGAGTCCGCTAATTCGTGGTGGACTGGACTGACGTGGCGGGCGGCTTCCTGTAGTCCGCCTCGGATGGTCTGATCGGTTGCGCCGACGCATCCGGTGGTGACGGCGTCTGAGAGGTTTGCTTGGAAGACCACAAGTATCCATGTGATGAGAACCCAGCCAGCGAATGCAGCGGTGGTGATGGGGCCGTCAGCTTCTGGTTCGGCGCTGACAGATAAGGCGGCGGCGACGGTAATGGAAAGCAGGTGGGGGATGATCCTGCCTTTGCCGTGCAGCATGAACGCTTTGGTGGCTGTGATGGCCGGGTCGACGAGTTGCAGCCGGGTGTCGTATCGGCCGTCGTAGAGTCGGGTCACTGCTTCTTCGTTTCGAGGGTGAGAGCAATCGGCGTGTGGGCTCTGCCGAGGGCTTCTTCGAGGGCTTCGTCGATTCGTGCTTTGAGTTCGGCCGCCTCTGCGGCGAGGTAGTTGAGGTTCGCTGCTGCGGCCCTTCTGAGATCGAAGGAGCTGCCGAGGCTGATGGTGCGAAGGCCGCTTTCAATGGTTTCCGTCGCCTTGAGGATGGCGTAGAGGTCACGGCGGTGCGGGGCGTGCGTGTCGGCGGGGGTTGAGCTTTGCAGTCGGGCGGTTGCCGTGCGGGCGTCCTTGTTGTTGACGACAAGTTGCCGGGCTTCTGCCTGGATGATCTTGTCTTCGGTGTCGTTCGCGATCGAGAGGATGTTGTCGGGGGTGAGTCCGAGTCCGTCGCCGATGGACGTGGCTTTCGATGTCTTGCGTTGCCACGTTCCGGTTAGTGCTGCTGCTGAGATTCCTGCGCCGAGCGCAAACGCGGCTGGTCCTTCGGGCAACTGGATGAACGCGGTGAGGGTGGCGATGAAGTTGATGAGGTGTGGGAGGTAGCGGTGTGGTCCGTAGACAAGATGCGCTTTCCGCAGTCTCATGTTCGGGTCAACGATGAATGCCGTGGTGTCGTACCGGCCGTCGTACAGCACGAAGCCGTCGGTGTCGATGCTCATGATTGTTTCTTCGCTTCGAGGTTGAGGATGAGGGCGATGGGGGCGTGGGCTGCGGCGAGCGCTTCTTCGAAGCCTTCTCCGAGAGCTTCTTCAAGGGCTTCTTTGATCCGCTCTTTGAGTTCAGCCGATTCTGCGGCGAGGTAGTTGAGGTTCGCTACTACGTCCTTTTCGAGGTTGGTGGTGTAAAGATCGCTTTCCGTGGTTCGCGTCGTCTTGAGGAGGAAAAGGGAGAGAAAGCTGTGTTCAATGGTTTCCGTCGCCAGGAGGATGGCGTAGAGGTCGCGGCGGTACGGAGTGTGCGTGTCGGTGGGGGTTGAGCTTTGCAGCAGGACGAGTGCCGTGCGAGCGCTCTTGTTGGTGTCGACAAGTCGCCGGGCTTCCGTTTGGGCGGACTCGTCTTCGGTGTTTGAAGAGATGTCGATGGAGGTGAGTCCGAGTCCGCGGCCGATGGAGGTGACTTTCGATGTCTCGTATTGCCACGTTCTGATTAGTACTGAGATCCCTGCGCCGAGCACAAACGCGGCTGGTACTCCATACAACTGGACGAAGGCGGTGAGAGTGGCGATGAAGTTGATGAGGTGTGGGAGGTAGCGGTGTGGTCCGTAGACAAGATGCGCTTTCCACAGTCTCATGTTCGGGTTGCCCATAAATTTGTCGGTGTCGTACCGGCCGTCGTAGAGTCTGGGACTCTTTGGCGGGGAGAAGTAGGTGTGCGCTGCGAAGTTGTCGGTGTCGATGGTCATGATTGCCTTTTCGTTTCGAGTTCAAGGACGATGGGGGCATAGGCTGCGGCGAGGGCTTCTTCGATCCGCTCTTTGAGTTCAGCCGATTTTGTGGCGAGGTGGTTGAGGTTCGCTGCCGTCTTTTGGAGATCAAGGGGGTCGAAGAGGCTGGGGAAGGAGCGGTAGCGGTAGGCGTGCGCCTCAATGGTTTCCGTCGCCTTGAGGATGGCGTAGAGGTCGCGGCGGTACGGAGTGTGCGTGTTGGCGGGGGTTGAGCGTTGCAGCAGGACGAGTGCCGTGCGAGCGCTATTGTTGTTGTCGACGAGTCGCCGGACTTCCGTTTGGATGGACTCGTATTTGATGTTTGAGAGGATGCCGGTGGAGCCCCAGACAAAATCGCCAGTTACAACCACGGCGACTGCGTTCAAGCTTAGTACCGGAAGTAGCACTATTGCTATGACCGCAAATCCGACTGATCCTAGAGCTATCACCCAGAAGAGGATACTTCCTATGCCGTAGAGGACGACGGGCATCACGTTTCCCACCCAACCGCACAGCAACTTCGCCTTCCACAGTCTCATGTTTGGGTTGCCCATAAATTTGTCGGTGTCGTACCGGCCGTCGTAGAGTCTGGGACTCTTTGGCGGGGAGAAGCGGGTGTGCGCTGCGAAGTTGTCGGTGTCGATGGTCATGAATGCCTTTTCGTTTCCAGTTCGAGTTCAAGGACGATGGGGGTATAGGCTGCGGCGAGGGCTTCTTCGATCCGCTCTGCGAGTTCAGCCGATTTTGTGGCGAGGTAGTTGAGGTTCGCTGCCGTCTTTTGGAGATCGATGGGGTCGAAGAGGTTGGAGAAGGAGCGGTAGCGGTAGGGGCGCACCAGTCCTTTGGGCCACGTTCTCCGGTCGATGGGGGAGAGGGGGAGATTGGGGAGGCGGCGGTAGTTTTCCACCTCAATGATTTCCGTCGCCTTGAGGATGGTGTAGAGGTCGCGGCGGTACGGAGTGTGCGTGTCGGTGGGGGTTGAGCTTTGCAGCAGGACGAGTGCCGTGCGAGCGC